>LGRX02016083.1:45119-96620 GCA_001247695.2 Cymbomonas tetramitiformis
CGCCACCTCCCCGGCTGCTTCTCACGCCCCCTCCCCTTCTGCCTCCCGCGCTGCCTGCCTCTCTCGCCATGTTCTTGGCCATCCTCCTTGCCCCACTTGTCCCGATTCAAGTCCCCAGCTGCCTCCCTTGCCGTCACCGTCACCACCTCTCTGCCCCCTGGGCCACCGTCCTGGAAAGAGTATTGTGGCATATCGAGTGGCGCCTGCGTTATACCACGTTGTTGCTCACGGCAACCATCAACGAAAATTGATCGTGAGCAAACACGAGGCGGTCGCCCGAGTGGAAGAGCGGACTGGTTCTCTGACACGAGGAAGAAGGGCGTGTGTGGCACAGGCCTGCACGACATTCTGAAGAATCTCTCCGACACCGAGTTTGCAGAGAACGTCCAAGCCCTTGCCACGATGAAGCTTGAGAAGCCCAAGACACCAGCGGCAGAGGTCGCCTAGAACCCAAAACATCTCTGTTGGAATCTCCAGTCCCTGCTGAACATATGAGTGTAAAGACCGACTGTCTAGGGCCACTATAATTTACAGGAAGTCAAACCCTGAAGAAACCCTGAGGATCCCTAAGTTGAAGGCCTGAAACCCTGCAGCACCGATCATGGCCGTAGGATCAAAGACGACAGCAACGATGCAGATGCAGTTCAGTAGGATGACCAACTTTGGACAATCATGGTGATGGATCTGAGTGTTGTACTAGTTAGTAGGATTTGCGAGTGACACGTGACCGGAGGCTGTGAACTTGCGCTGAAGCATCGCCAGATCATAACCGTAGCATAATGATTTGGCGCCTAATGTCTTTGGTGTTTCGCGGAGCGAACGGTCCGTAGAGCTCGTTGATGAAAAACGCATTGCCTTGTGTGATACCAACTGCCCGGATTCCAAAACTCTCCAACCCCGCAGCCTGGGTTGTTCATCGGGAGCGAGGTACATGATGGTGGCAGCTGCGGGTGCCAGGGCGTGTGGACAACGGCGAGGAGAGGGAGTGGCCTGAGCTGCCAAGTTTTGACTTTTTGCGAGGGAAATGTGGGCGCCACAACGAGGCCATCAAGAGAGGTGCCGCGCGCATGCTGAAGTGCTGACATTAGGGAATGTGTGGAGGGGCATGCGGGTGAGCACAGGCGCGGAGGAACTGGCGAGAAATCGAGAGCATGACCCACCAGTTTGATCGGTACGAGCGAGAGGTGGATGTCTTGCGGAGCCTCACTCAGCAGGTTCCAACCCCACGCATGCGACCGCGATTGACTGCTCGCGGCGGTTGATTGCCCCATGGTTGCTATCGTGTCCGTGGATCCTCAGCCTGGAGAAGCCCGGCGGTGCTCTTCGATCACTGAGTAAGCGGACGTTGGGCGGAGGCGCTCGCAGGACGTGCTCACCTTCTACGAGCAGAACATCGCACAGGGGCCAACAAGGTCTGCCGGGTCCCCCGATGCTCGCCATCACCAAGGCGCATTTATTTACAGACAGGGACTGGGAGGCCTCAGGAGGGCCATGGGGCGATCATGCGGTATCGACATTGCTCCAAGAGGAGGCGTGCTGAAGCCAGCGGAGACCCAGAGCCCCGGTGCCCAGACTCGCGTGCCAGGGACCAAGTCGCCGGGGCCCGCCCCTCAGCGTGGGCGAGGTCTACACTTGAACTTCGTTACGGGGCTCGAGGGTCTTTCTCCCGGGAGCGCGCGCCCAGTCGACCTCCAGATGGCGAGGCAGAGCGCACTGGAACTCGCTCAGCCAATCGGCCAGGCCAATCAGCAAGGGCCTTCCGGGGCGTGACACATCTTCTTCGCCCATAGCTGCGCTACGTGGGTCGCTTGCAGAAGTCGTGTTGCCGAGAGCCCTTCCAGATATAAGCGGGCATTAGGAATGTAGAACTCTACGGGCGCCGACCAATCGGATGGACAATGCACGGGGCAAGTGCCATCGGGTGTGTGCAGCCGCGCCAGGGCCAGGGCCAGGGCCCTTCGGGGTGGGGGGACCCGAAATAGGCGCTTGCTGCCGTATGCAGGGCCAAGTCCTCGGGAAGCCCTTCGGGCCATGCTGCCCGGTGGCCCCCCTTCCAGCTGTGGCCGTTGCAGGCTTCGCCTCGAGGATCATTGATTGGCAGTTAATGACGGATGCGCGCAGGCGGAAGCTGGCGTTCTACGTGTCCAGCTCCACCCAGCCCTCTGAGGCACGCCCCCAATTCTTACCCCCGCCCTCCCCTTTGTGTGTACATAGCCCACTGCCACTCCCCCTCTCGACCCATATTTGACGTGCGTGCAGTCGATGGCGGGCCTGGGGATATCCCACGCAGTTAGGTCAGGCACCCCTTTTTGTGTTAAGAAGGCTAGGAGGGACAGCAACAGCTCTCACCCAAGGATTGGCGCTGCATAGCTGCTATTGGCCGACCGTGCAGTCCCCCCACTGTAACCATGACACGCATGTCCAGGGATGGACCGCCGATTCTGCCCCCACCCCCCTCTCCCCCCCCTTGTTTCAAGCACCTATGCAGACCTCGTGGGCTGTGGCCGATTTTTTTGATATGTACGATTCGCCGCGCCATGCAGTCTTGTAATGCCGGCTTTGCTCTCACCGCTCCACCCAGGTTGTGTAAGCGCCGGCATCGGATCTCCGGCAGCATTAGCAGTATCCTATAGCATCGGATCTCCGGCAGCATTAGCAGTATCCTATGGCATCTGTTGCAGATTCTCGTGGAGTGTGCTTATCCTTGTACCGACTCCTTTGGCACCCCGTAGCCGCCGAAGACCGGCTGCATTATGTACCCACGCCGGGGATCAAAGGATTCAGCACACACTTCGGGACACTTATCCGGAATCTCCGGAGCTCACTCGTGAAGAATGGGACCCCCTAAGAGTCGCTGAGCCACCCGAGCCCCTCTGCATCCGCACCGCCGGCGCACTGCTGGCTTGTGCCTGAAGCCGGCTCATCCCTGCCCCCCGAGCTGCGCGAGCCATATCTCCACCACCAAGCTCACGCGCAGGACCGCCCCTCTGCTCCCTGAGCCTCACTGGGCCACCTGAGCCCCTCTGTGACTGCCCTGCCGGCGCACTGCCGCTGTGTCTCTGAAGCCGTCTCACCTCCGCCACTCGAGCCACCCCTTCACCACCAAACGCACATCCCACAGGAGTGTGTGTGCGTGTGCTGTGGTATCTTGTCACGGCCCCGCCCTGCTCTTGATTTGCTTCTCGCATCCACTGGGATGATGGTGGGCTGGCTTTTGTTGGCCGATCTCATGCCGCTCAGTGTGTGTGCTGTGGTCTGGCATCTCGTTGTCAACGGGGACGGCCACTGGAATGCTTTGGATGATGGGATGTGGTTGTCCCTGTGGTACCCTGCCGACGGGTACTGCCTCTTTGAGAGCGTCGGGGATTCGTCTGTGGCTCGCTCTTTGGGAGTGTCTTGGATTCGTCTGACGCTTGCTCCCTCTCCGTGTCGAGTACTCATGGTTATTACACGTGCCGGGGGACTCGTGTTCTTTGACCCAGATGTGAGGTACTGGCACGTCGCTGTGAATGGGGACGGCCGCCGGATGGAAGTGGGTTTTAGGAGGCGGTTGTTCCTGTGGTGCCATTCTGGCGGGCACTGCCTCTTGGAGAGCTCGGTGGATTCATCTGCCTTTGCTGCAAGGAGAGGCAGAGGGTGGTGAAGTCTTGTTCTGTGTTTTCCCTTGATTTTTGTGGGGAGCACTTAGGTGCCCACATGTTTCCTTTTTTTGACATGGGGTGTCCATGCTGTGTGGTGTGACTGCATTCATGGCGTAACCATGGACCACCGGGTCCCATCCATCGACCGTGAGCCACTGGGGGGCATGCCAGCAGGGTCCGCTTACTCCGTAACCCTGGGACCAACTATTGTTGGGCGATGATAGGTCACATCGTATCATCTTCCATGCTTTTTTGCATTTGGGTTGGGAATATGTATGAGCTGGTGGTATCTTGTCACGGCCTCGCCCTGCTCCTGATTTGCTTCTCACATCCACTGGGATGATGGTGGGCTGGCTTTTGTCGGCCGATCTCATGCCGTTCAGTGTGTGCTGTGGCCCTTTGACAGGCTGAATCACTCGACAGGGGCGGCAGTTGCGGAACAGGGTAGTCCTGCGCGGAGCGTTGGTCTGAGGGCTCATTTCGAAGTGTGAAAGTGTAAATGGAGCGCGGCGGTCACTGCTTGGATTAAACTGAAAGCTTCCGGTGTATCCTCTTCAGGAACCCGGCAGCTTCTCCGTGGCCGTGAGCACAAAGGAGGCTGCGGATACATCTGGGAGCGCTCCGGTTAGCACTCCAGTGGCGCAGGCAGATGGTGGTTCGGGAGCCGAGAAGGTGATTCATGTGTCCAGGTCAAATCTGCACGCGTTCAAAAGATCAGCAGAGCTGTATCCGTCCGTGGGCTCCCCTCCGGTGAGCATGCTGTAAGCAGCCGAGCATCAGCTTTGCTTCATCGCAGAGACCCACCTCAAGCAGGCTGCGCTGATCTGTCAGGCGCCACAAAAGCATGCATGAGGCACACTGTGAAGCAAATGGAGCCTTGCAGCAAACAGTTATTAGTGGACTGGGGGTGTGCGTGCCCATCATATCTTGCAATAGCCATTATTTAAAGGAACACAATTAGTATTGACTGTGGGGGCCACATAATATATCTGGTGGGGTGAAATGACGGTGCATATGGCACAACTCGCCAGTTCGGCATGTGAGGCGCTTTTTTAATTGCACTGTACGAGCGCTGCCCTGCATGTCTGGCTGGAAACGTGTACGCCTGTATGTTGTCAGAGTGTGCACGATGCATGCCTTGTGGCATGCACCTTGCTTATTGACCCAAAAAGTATAGTGCACATGGTAGAGGCCGCCTATAAGCCTGAAAAATGCCCATGATGAACAACAGATAACAACAAACAGCAGGATTCCAAACTACCAGGTCTAGGTACATCACTTGCAGCGGTAGGGTCGGATTTCATCCCGAGGCGCGCCATCGTGGCTATCGTGCGCCCTGCCTAGTTTGGTAAATGAGTGTTTGCACAGTGGATAGAGGTAGACTTCAGACAAAATTCCTTCAACGGAGGGTCCCACAGGAATCATACAATTTCAGAGGTTTAAAGCAGCGTGTTTATCCGTCTAATTCGAAGTCAGCAGAAGGCCATTGCACAGGAGCACACCAATACACTTCCAAAGCTTAGCATACTTAGAATCCCATCCAACTTTCCGTACAACACGACTTTGAATAAGATTAGCCAGGCACCATTATGTTTCCTCAGTGGAACTATGCATCTTCCGAGCATATCAGAGTGGAGTCAGGAATTTAACCAAACTCGACTTTTCCAGTGAGACACAATCCTTGATATAGACTGAGCTTGTATTCACCATCGATGGATCGTATGGGTGCTGTTATGTCAGGTAGCCAATTGTTTTCGCAAATTAAGGAATGCCACCTTGATACATCATATTGCATATATAATATGGTTTGTAGAATTGTGCATCATGGCATAGCACCATGCTTTAGAGTGTCATACATTCCCTGTCTCAATATAACTCCGTATGCGCATTTACTAGTAGATTTCGCGAGGCGCCGCCGCCAAATGCCGCGGGTGCCTTCTGTAATGACATGATGAAGAAGATATAGGTCAATTTGCAAGGGGGGAGTTTAGCCCGTCACTGGTTTATCATATGCTGCTAATGGGCACGCAAATGCTCTACTATTGAACTTGCAGTGCATTGGAATATATGTTGCAACAATGCAGGCATGTGCTACCGGTGTAGTTGTATATAATAATGAAGAGATGTGTATAGTTGTATATGATGAAAGGCGTCTCGAATAAGATGTGTGTCTTATTGAAATGGCGGCATCTACGATTAAATTGTCCAGAGCCACCACAGAAACAGCTAGAAACTATCAATACACATATCAATTTAGCCATGCAAATCCCAAAACAATACATGAAGCTTCATCCCTCAATAATTATCAGTAGGTACACAGTGTAGGTCGCAAATAGTCATCCAATTGCACATTTGCATACGTGGGTGTGAATTGCAGCATACCAATATACTGCCTGGAGGGGGCTGCCAACTTCATCACACGTCTACACATAAGTGTAAGTGGTTGCGACTACATCGGAATTTTGCTTAATATCTAGCAGTGCAAACAATTTTGGTATCCATGTTATTTATATTTTCACATTTAAGAGCACTTGTCCTGTGCTGTTGAATGATAGTTTCATTGATGCATCATGGATGCATCATGGATGCATCATGCCAGTAAACTTTTTCAGTAACGAGAACAGCTCAAAGGCCCCTGTTCTCATCGCGCAGGCATCAGTCCACACACGCGGTTTGCGGGTATGTGCATGAACTTGGTCTTGTGACGCAATCTTTTGGTGATGTCTTATGAAACTTGCAGCATCTACATTCAGTATGGATGAGCCTACTTTTGTCCATTCAAACTTTTTGCACCAATAGTATGGCATTCCGGATTTACATTTGAGCGATCACTTGAATATAGGCTTTCGAAGATAAAATGGAAACTGATGTCTATGAACTCTATTCCTAAACGTCGCGTCAAGCAAAGCCTCAAGAGCATTTCTTTCACAAAATGCGGTTATTAGTTCATTGGCATCTGGCACTTTGGCACGCACCGCAGCATCCTCGGTCGTATGCCAAGCAAGCATCCTGGGGAATCTGTGCAAGATTAGCAGACATACGTGTGTCAGTAGTGATAAAGAGACAACAACTGGCAACATGCGCCGATCATTGCATGCATGCTATACATAAGAGGTATCGCGGTGCGCCTCTGCTGTAAATTCATATGACACGGGCGCTGGTGTGACCACTTTGTGTCATCGTATCATTGCTATCATTTTTCATATGAAGCATTCGAGTATATCGGTCGATTGTACAAGAAAACGTTACTTTGTTATTATACGAGACGGTGTGCGTTAGGCGCATGCACAGCGTGGCAATCATCGATGACTGCTATTCGGCGGGAATAAATGAGCACATCAAATATCATGCAAGGGTTCAATTGACGGACGGGCCGACATTTTTCGCTGTCTTTATAGCATCGAAGGACGATGACACCGAGACTTTGGAAACGCGACGGTAAGAAAATCGATGCAGTGAGCACCAAAGTGATCCAATGCGCCAAACCGCGCACGCTTACCAGCACGTGATTCTGAGCGACATTACACGTTGCTGCCATTATGCGTATACATTTTTATTCACTGGCTAAAAGCGCGAGAGTGTGTGGTGAGGTGGTTGCGTCATGGGCATATTGTGAATGGCCAATATTTTGTTCAGCGCGCCGCGCGCACCTGAGCCTCAGCGCATCATGCGTCTTATTCCGCGTCGAGAAGTGCGTTAGCAGGTGCACGTGCACATCATGTGTGGCCACGTCCCGGTTGCGGTACACTTGCCGCCTCTAGCAGTGCAGTGCAAACCGCGAAAAGCGCATCCATGGTAGCAATATACAGGGCCCCACGGGTAGCATGTATGTAAAGATGGATGTACAGTTGCAACTGTCACAACCGCTTGAGATTCGGCCGATCCGCTCATAAGCAGCACAAGTGCCAAGATGCCGAAGATGAAAATGTTATATATTTTCCTGCATACGCATAGTGCACCCGCCACATGCACGCACGCTCACCCTGTCACAAATGCGCGTTTGTACGTATATATCAAGAACGTTACAAGTTAGTATTGTTATGCACTCAGCACTGGTCATATCGCAATAGTGAACACGTATTGTATATTGCGAATGTGGGCAGTATTGAAAAGTCCAATAGAGGTCAAAATATATAGTATGTAGCAGTGTGTGAGGACACGAATCACTCAATAATGGCGCTGTAGAGTTGAGTGACACGAGTGTGAAGAGTGCTTCGCATGATGCCAAGATTATTGCCAGCAAGGTTTATCGCGACCTTACATTATGCCCAACGATGCCTGATATATGATGTCGTTTCCTCGCAAACTCCTCGAGGATGAGTGTTATGCCTATAGTTTAGCGACTTCTTGTGAGCAACGACGGTGTGGAACTCTGTTTGCCGATTATCTTTTGTGGGCGAAAGAGTCGGCAACAACTATATACGTTAAGCGTATGGTGGACTGCTAGGAAGCCGCGCGCATTATTATCGCCTTGTTGTACACTATTTGCAAAAGTACATAGATCAATGTCATATATACACGCGTGTTATCAAATAAATCGACTTATACCAGCGGACATGGTAAAACCAATACGCGGTTTGAGATTCATTTCCCAGTATGCGGTATGCTCGGATCCCACCAAAGCAGCATGTGAAAATTAAACAATAGTGAAAATTGATAACGGGTTTACGGCTAGGGTTTCGATGATAAAGTAGTGCAATACATCATTTTCTTTTAGAATTATATATTCGCATTCTTTCTACTGGGTAAGCTGTTAGCGAATTCTGAAATAAACATCTACAGCTGTAGTGCAATACATACGAGTCACCATCGATCAAAAGTAATTAATGTTAACATACTACGCATCGATGCGCTGTCACATTTATCGTATTGTTATTCAAAGTTGCACGGGCTATCGCTATATTACGGTGGCTAAATCTGATCGTCGCCGTCACTCCTTCGCGCCCGATTGCGGGTGGATTCATCTGGGAAATGGCGATGCGTTCCAGGATCACTCTTTCCGCGATCCTGGACGGGATCGATCCCGGGAGGGAGGTTTCTTACGGGATCGATCCAGTTTCGGTCAAGTTACGAGAACGATTCCGGAACGCTCCAAATATGGGAGCGATCCCGGAACGCTCCAAGTATAGGAGCGATCCTGGAACGCTCAGGGATTAATAACGATCCTGGATCGCTCAGGGTCACAGCAGTAGGCGTGGGTCTTGGATGGCCATGCTCACTACATGCATGCTTCAGCATATATGCAACATATACTGTGCTTACACTATTGATTTTAACCAAAATTAATTATTTGAGGGGCGATATATACCTAAAGTAAGTAGATTATTCAAGAGTTTGACGATTATTCAAGTCTACGGTGTATGGTACGACTTTTATCAAATCTACGGTGTATGCGGGTACCATATCTTCAAATCTATCGCGTCGCGACCGCAAATTCTTTTCAGCAAATCTCCCATTTAATTACTAGTGATGACTGTATCAAAACCCGCTCTACGACGCTTCATATGTGTGTGTCAACGTTGAAAGTATTGGAATTGGTAAAATTCAAGTTGTATCGAAAATACCTATAAGGAGGGTCACGCATATTATTATCCTAACTAGCTAAGTGTCTAGAACTACTTCACATTCATGTTCTAAACAACTAGTCTAATTACCTAGAAACGATGTTCAACTAACATGCACACATGGCATAGGTCTTGGACCACGCAAAAACATGGGTTTTCCAATCGCTCGTTTTTAACCGATCTGAAAAACAACGCACACCAAAATACCAACACTTAGTAGAGTGAAAACACACAATGAATACAAGCACAAATTCCTAGGAAGGGTAAGGTAAGTACCTCTACTCTTCTAGTTGTGGGCGATGGGCTGAAAATGCGCTTTTCCCACTTGCTCATTTTCAGCCGATCTGAAAAACAAAGCGCAACTCAAAACCAAAGGTTAGTAAAGCGGAAAAACACAACGCATAAAGGCAGTATTTTCTAGGTGTGACACTAGGGGATGATAGAGCAAATACCTTTACTTGTGGTGTTGAGGTTGGGCTGAAAATTTACCTTTTGGACTAGGTCATTTTCAGCCGATCTGAAAAACAAAGCGCAACGCAAAACCAAAGGTTAGTAAAGCGCTAAAATAGTACGAGACGAAATACAAGATTACCGAAGGAAAACAAAAAGGCCTAGTGGTGTGAGTTGGAATCGAACCAACATCATCTCGTCCAAAGGACGAGCGAGAACACATGTCTCGTTCACAACTCAATTAGACGCTAAGCACGCCGAAGTGCGCGTAAAAAACCAAGGCACGAAAAGCACCCGCGCAATCACTATTGAAGTATTGCGGTGTGCAACGTTTTTCTGTTAGACGAACTATTTTAAAAGGACCACTTCACCCAGCAACAGTCCGCGGAAAACGAGGCTGCAGTGGAATTGAGTTGGATGCAGGTGTAAAAGTGGTAGATGCAAATTTCACTTCAACGTTAAATAAAATTCAAACTCAAACGGTCATGTCGATGTGCGGTGCGGTGCTCGTGCTCACTCCCCTGCGCTGGGCCTGACGATGCGATGCGATGCGATGCGATGCTAATGCTAGCTGACGATGACGCCTGACCACGACCGCGACCACACGCCAGCGCCACACCAGCGCAGCGCAGCGCTGGCAGATTTTCCGGGTTTGCTATCCGCGGTATCGTGCAGTCATCACGTCTCACGCGACTCACTGCGCGCGTGATCGACTCTTCGACCGTTGCTAGGAGCGATGGTGCTCTAAAACAAGAGCAGTTTCTTCTACCAAATCAGGCGGCCGTTTTAACTTAGTAACTTGGTACGTTTGACCCTCTCCCGAACAAACCACTTGTTTTTTTTTTTGCAATTCTACCTTCACAGTACGGTTTTGCCCAATATTGTGCACCTTATATGTTTTTTTTTGTTTTTTCGCGACTTTTTATAGTTTTTTTTTCAAAAAAACAAAAACAAAGACAAAAAAAACGTTCGGAAGATACCCCAGATACCTTCTGTGCATCTTGTTACCCTCCAGATATGTCTTTGAGGAAGCCATGTCTTCTGGAAATCAGAAACTTGTAGAAGACACGCCGACGTTCCACCGAATGTCTTCCCAGTCCTCTTCGGGGCGTCTTCCTCACTTTTTAGAGGGTCTTTAGGTAGACATTAGAAGACGCGTAGAAGACCCTCTAAAAAGTGAGGAAGTCGCCCCGAAGAGGACTGGGAAGACATTCGGTGGAACGTCGGCGTGTCTTCTACAAGTTTCTGATTTCCAGAAGACATGTCTTCCTCAAAGACATATGGAAGATGTACAGAAGGTATCTGGGGTATCTTCCGCAAGCACAGTCAAGAAGACGTCCGGAAGATGTCGGGAACTGTCTTCCGCGTGTCTTCCGCGTGTCTTCCGCACCTCTTCTGGGTTCAGGAAGACATGTCTTCCCCGAAGATGTCCGGAAGATGTACAGAAGATATCTAGGGTATCTTCCGCAAGCACATCTAAGAAGACGTCGGTAAGATGTCGGGGAGATGTCTTCTGCATGTCTTCCGCGCGCCTTCTGAACGTCTTCTGAGTGTCTTCCGCAACTCTTCTGATATATGGGCTGCATATCGGCTGATATATGGGCTGCATATCGGCTGATATATCGGCTGGTATATAGGGTGCATATCGGTTGATATATGGGCTGATGTATGGGATGCATATCGGCTGATATATAGGGTGCATATCGGCTGATATATCGGCTGCATATCGACCGATGAAATTTGGAAATCTAACGTAGAGCAAAATGACAATAGCAGAATCTGAAATCAAGCATTCCAAAACTGAAATCTGAAATCCACCGTAGAGCAAAATCAGCCAAAACTGAAAATCGGAAATCTAATGTGGAGCAAAATGACACATATAAAAATCTGAAATTGGTTTGTAAAATCTGAAATCAAGCATTCAAAAAACTGAAACCTGAAATCTAACGTAGAGCAAAATCACCAAAATTGAAATTTGGAAAATCTAACATAGAGCAAAATGACAAATGCAAAAGTCTGAAATGGAGCATTCCAAAAACTGAAAACTGACATCCAACATAGAGCAAAATTAGCCAAAATTGAAAATCTGAAATCTAACGTAGAGCAAAATGACAAATGTAAAAAATCTGAAATCAAGCATTCCAAAAACTGAAATCAGAAAACTAACGTAGATCAAAATTAGCTGAGATTGAAAATTTGGAAATCTAACGTAGAGCAAAATGTCATATGTAAAATTGCACTTTCGCATTTTCCCTTCAATTTCAACAAATTCAACAATCTTGATTATTGCTAATTAATTACAAATGCAACCGACTCCGGCCCTTGTGGTCACGGCAGGGATCGAGCGTATTCGCAAGAAAACAAGATGTCGAGGAGTTCATATATCAAGGATTTGACATATTGTCGATATATAGAAATCATGTGTGTTTCTTACTACATTCAAATGCGATTGAAATTTTAACGGCTTAAATATATGTCAAAATACTGATATATTTTGAGTTGCTATTGAATTATTTTCACATGTTTTCACATATTTTAAGAATTTTGATTTATTATTCACATATTGCCATTTTCACTAGTGGTATACATTCGCAGGGAAACCCATATGGTTCGGAGACGTATTGGCGCACGAGCCGGAGCGTCTCGCCTGATGGATGTGCCGCTGCATATGCACGGTAGCGACCCCAAGGTCTGGCTGGGGAGACCATTCACGGAGAATGAAGCGGCACTCGTCGAAGGGCCTCCTCAAGTGTGCCAATCTTTCGGCTCGGCCATGGTTCGAGGAGTATGCTATCGCACGGCAGCTCAGGACAAGACAAAGAAAACTTGTCAACGTTACTTCCGAGGCTTTTTCTCTGGAGAAAACATCAAAGGCGAGGAAATCGAGACTGACCGGTGCGTCCGTGCATTACGTTTTGGTAATTGTGCGCAGAATATGTACCGAAGGTCTTTTGTGTGTCTTCTCGACATCTTCGGGGATTCTTACTATAGAGTATGGTGGCTCCAACTCGCAGGTACGCCATGGTAGATAGCATCTACAAGGTCGACTTGGCCGCGAAAGAGTACATTCTTGTGAAGGGAAAGTGGTTCCCTGAATTTAACAAAGCGACGACAAAACGGTTTGCCAAGCTAAACTCGAAGTACGGGCCGGACAATACCGCAAAGGTGGTGCACACATACGACCCGGATGATCCCGAGACACCTTGGGACACTACTGATCCATTCATCCTGGCGGCTCAAATTGAGCACCAAGTTGTAATCGAGAAACATCCTGTGATGAAGACGGCGGTGGTATTTGATTTAAAGGCTGACTTTTTCGAGTGCATCGACGATGATGGTTCACGACCGAAAGGTGCAAGACGCAAGAGGCGATCATGATAATATGCCGGGCATCGTACTTAGTGGTCTGTATGTTGAATAGATGCAATCGTACATGTATGTGTAGATAAACCTATCAATTAACTTAGCCGTATATTATGTATCATAGCAACAGAGCATGATGACAACCCTGAAGCTGTTAGGAAGATACCTGGAATGTCTTCTGCATGTCTTCCGTGCGCCTTCTGGACGGCTTCTGTGATTACGCGATGCGTGTACGTGTGGCATGAAGTAGCTATGTGGCCAAATTGCATAATCATCACATATGTGTCGATAACACATGTCAGAATGTATTCTGGTCAAGAAGACATTCAGAACATCTTCCGTGTATCTTCCGAGAAGACTGTCCTTTGTATGTCTTCCGGGAAAATGTCTTCCGAAATCCGGAAGGCATTCCGCACATCTTCGGTACGTCTTCCCCGAAGAGTGTCTCCTGGTTTCCAGAAGACGTTTCCACCCCGAAGACGTCTTCTGGAAACCAGAAGACATCATGCCTACGAAGACGTCTAGAAGACGTTCAGAAGACGTCTTCTAGACGTCTTCTGATTTGCCCAGAATGTAGGGGAGCTTTTAACCTGGGCTGATAAGCCGAACTGACAAGCTGAGCTAACAAGCTAAGCTGAGCTGACAAGTTGAGCTGAGCTGAGCAGAGCTGCGGACAAACTGAGCTGACAAGCTGAGCGCCGAGCTGGGCTAAAAAGTTGATCGCCGAGCTGGGCTGACAAGCTGAGCGCTGAGCCGAGCTGACAAGCTGAGCGGAAAAGTTGATCTGAAATCACAAGGTGAGGTGAGCTGAGCTAAGCTAAGCTGTGGAGAAGCTAAGTTGACAAGCTGAGCGCTGGTCTGAGTTGACAAGCTGGGCGCTGAGCCGAGCTGACAAGCTGAGCGGAAAAGCAAGTTCATTAAAGTGCAGGGTGCAATTAGTTCAACCATATATGCATACTAGTCTAGCAATATGTCACCAGGTAAAGCGTATACGTGTGTTGTGCAAAGCCATCCCTGATCGATGGAACAAGAGAAAAAAAACCCTGCACACTATCCCACAGTTAGTTGCAGATCTAACTATATAGATTGATAGTTTGCTATCTATCTGACGATCTAGAAATTTCGTTTTATGTAGATATTCCCCATCAACTCGGTACTAATTCTCTGGGTACGTTGCACTTCCACCATCATCTTATTATGGAAAAGCCCACAGCACGCGCTAAATTTTCGGTTTTCCCTCGTATTTTAAGCAAGTTTGTGCGGATTTTGATGGTGGTTGGAGGATATTTACCCCCCGCTTGCATCATTTTAGCATTGCATCATGCGCGTCCGAATGATGCGTAGCTGTCGGCATGAATTCTTGAATTGCCACGGCGTCTCTATATCAATCCTTGTTCGCGCGACTCTGCGGCCTTGGCCTGGCATGATTTAATGCATTAAACCCTACCACGAAAGCTATGCATACCGCCGCGCTTACCGCATCTCGCGCCAATATCAAAGGTGCCTAATCCGCAAATATCAACACGCCGATAACAAAGTTCCATTTCAATTCCAAGTTGTTACCAATCAATGCCTCTATTTGCATCTTCACGTGTCTTGTGCTAGTGTTGTTATATTGCATTGGTCTATGTTGTACTAGGCCAGTCGATCTAAAGATCTCCACTAGGTCTGCGACCGAATATTTGACGTCATTTTGCGATCGGACGGCACTGGCATGATACGATTAGTAACCGAGTTTTATTATAAATTATTCTGACGATTGCAATTCTCTATTCTGTGCGTCTCTGTGAAAATATTATGAACATCGCGTCTGGCATGCCATGCCATAATGTCGGGGTGGCGTCACGTCGCGGCACACGTGACACGCGAATGCGATGGCGAACGCGGAACTGGCGAACTGGCAATGTCATCGTTAGCGTTTGGCCGTCGTCAGATCGAATTTTCGTTCGTTGGTGTCGCCCGTTGGGATTCGAGCTTTGATTAGGTAAGTAAGTATTTAAGTAAGTATCTAAGCAAGTAAGTATCTAAGTAAATATCCGTCCTTATAAAGAGCAGGGGTATCTATAAGCCGAAAAAGCGAAAATCAACCCATGCATGTAATGCACAAGCCGATAATCAGCCCATAAATTAAATTCCAATTTTAGTGATAATCTGATAGATTATCAAATTATCACTGTAGACAATGGATTTCACACGAAATCTGTGTGAACTATGCGACGACCTTCGTGAAATAACGAAACGAAATATGGCATGAAATAAAGATGTGCACTTCTAGGGCTAAATGTGCCAAACTACATTCTCGCATGCTCTTATTCATAAACGGTTGACACCAAGAAAATAGAATGAACTCATCACTCATTAGGGCATGCAGTATCTGCCACACTTTCTAGAAACAGGAATAGATATTGGGGTTGTTGCGCGATAAAGTCGTCATGTTGACCGAGCTTCATTTGGTCTACTATAAAGTCAGTTTCCATCACGACATAGTTGTGAAAGTGAACTCATTAGTCACTCTTCAGGAGCTATCCTAGTTGTGATATGAAGTGCTTGACAAGAAATTAATAGTCTCTCTAGTATTTCGAAGAAGCGTACAGCTCCGTCGACCACTACTTGCCTCCTTTTTAACGTTTTTGGCACGTCTCTCAGAGCTCTTCCCAGTCTCGGACACGGGGGTACGACTTATCCGTGCATAGGCCAAGATCTTCGAGGCATACCTTCCTCTCGAACTCGGGCAAGCTATGATAAATCCACATTAAGGCACTATTGGTCTTCACGTTTTCGCAAGTAGTCTTCAGATACTTCTCAAACTGAAACATCGAAACACCCAAAGATGTCAAAAAGATGGTGAGGAGACCTCGAAACTCGGTGGCCTTGGGAAAGAAACCCGCAGAATGCAAATTTTATCTTTTACGACGGTGCAGTTTGTCTTTCTGACAGCAATGCAAGACGGCGTTTAACGGGGAGGGTAACTTACTGCTTTGTTATCCATATACTTCTCTCGCGACTCATCCCGAGTGAACTCGGCCAAGGGAACGTTGTCGTCGACCGCCAAGCCGTACTGGTCGGCGATGATCCCGCACACACTTTCGCCGACGGCGTTTTGCCTTCCGAGCACAGAGTGAAACCGGGGTCAGCAGTATACTTGAACAGCAGCTCAGCACAGCACGAGTCGCAGCAAGGTTAAGCTCTCCCGGTAGCAGGCGCACAAATCACAGGTGACGTGCATGCGAGGGAAAGGACTGCGTAGGCTGATGAGCGACAGCAGGATCAACCAGTGACAACTCTTCTCGTCCAAACAAAATGCCCGTTGAAAGGGGATCTTTTGATATAGTGAAAAGGCATCGCCTAATGAAATTGCTCACTTCTTCTCTCGCAACATTTGGCAAGGACGGTGCCTAGCACAGAGCTATTCTCGAACTGTAACGCGTTCAAAATGTGGACTTGGAGGCGACAACTGGTCAGCGAAATAAATATCTGTAAAGTTCCCACGTTGCTTAGCGAAAAATATTGACTGAAAACATATAACATGAAAGGAAGATGCTTGCCCCTCGCAAGTTCAACCAGTGAAAATAAGTTGGCAGTGTTAGGCTTACGCTCCACTTTTAACAGTTCGGTACGACGCGAGCATCGGCTCGATAAACATCTGAGAAACACGGGAAATTATCTCGGGCGATGGCGAAGGGGCATACTTCATTCCGGGAGGCATGCCATCATTTGAAGGTAATAAGAAACTGTATATTTCAGCTGAAGCTGCAGCACATGCAGCACATTTCAAAGGCCCATCTTGTGCAGGGTCGGAGATGAACTTGCTTACTGCGGCCTCTAACTCGGCACTTGGTTCTAGCAAACCAAAAGCGATAGCATATCCCCCCAGCCCTCCACCTTTCCCAGCCTTCACGAAACCAGAAGCAAAAAGTCGAGAGTGTCAAAGAGTGTACCTCTATTAATCGTGACGAGCAGGCACAGTTCCCCGCATAGAACATCGAAAATTTTGCGGTTCAAGTTTTCGGTGCAAGGATGCTTCAAGATTTAAGGGACGGTCTATGTTACAAAATAAAGCCGAACAACCTGAGTTGCACTTACCGGCGGCTTGAACGTGGGGAGCGCTAGCGCATAGAATGCCGATAACAAGTGTGCGCAAGAGGATCGGGGATCCGCTGCAACCCAAGTGCGATGGCATGACTCACAGAATAAGCAAACAGATTTAAGCTGAACCTTAGTTTGGAATCTGAGCTTAAAATTTCAATAATTTGTCGCGGGTACTCCACCAAATTGAGTTTTCACTTCTGACTTTACCGGAAACTTCTACTGTACTGTCACTCTCTCTATATATATATTCGCAGGCAGAGAAACACAGTGGCTACTGGAATATCCTAGTCCAAAGATATCAGATAGTCAGTGAACACAATATAGATAGACTCTCCAAGATAGTAAACCCTAAGCTACATATACCCAGAACGGTCTCGGACCTAGCTACCTGTGACACCTTGGTGTGTCACAGCACGAACAGTCATCGGTCACCAGTCCGGTGTTGGCTACCTAGGAATCTGTCATTCAGTAAACACTCAGTATTAAGGAATTCACCGTTAAGGAATCAGCCAGCGTTTGGGGGTCACGAACCCTCACGATTTTAGTGATTTGGCTGGCTAAACCCCAAAAAATAAGGAAGAGGTCCGAAATAAGGAAGGCTCGCTGGCTGGCGGCGTACTAGTAGGTGTAGGAGCTAATGTGCTCGATCTCGCTTTGATAGTCTCTAGGATGATTTTTTTTAGATCTTCGTAGTCAGACTGTGATAGTATGCCGTCCCGCTTCATGTCCGTGTGAAGCTCTCTAAGCTGTTGCCTACTCGCTGGGTCCATTTTATCACTTCGAAAAATCAGCACACAGTTTTCTCGAAAATTTCAGTTTGTAAGGCTGATGAAGATAACGAATGGCGTTGGCTGGCTCATGAATCGCGTTCCTTCTAATGAACGAATTCATTAGCACGCTGGCGCAAGGGGGTCACGATTTTAGTGATTTGGGCTGGAGCGGATCTCTGTTTCATTAAATATGTGTGTTTACGTAGGGGCCTGCACCGGGACTCCCGGGCAGGGCGCCTATCAGATTTCGCACACCACCCCAGCATTGTGGGTGGTCGGGTGACTGACAGGCAAGTCAGAAATGTAGGATTGCTAGTGTCAGGACAGGAGCTAGGTTGACAAGGCTTAACGGCTAATCCAACTGTGCCATTCTGATACACAAATTGGATCCCTCTATCTAGCTAGTACAAGAGCAGAAACATACGGGCAATAAGGTCCCGCTAAACTACTGAAAAACTTTGGTGCCAACAAGTCAGATTGAAGATTGCAAAGATGTCGAAGTAAAACCATAAAGCAGATTGAAGAAGTTGTTGACGTGAAAGTACATCTCAGCAGACCACCGAAACGGCGGTTCACTGCCAGAACCAGAGCCAGAGCTACCCGATAGCAGACTCGTCGTCCCCTCGGCAACGTCGGACGGAGGAAGGTTGTAGTCTGGAGACGGCGGAGGGCCAGCAAGAGGTATACCGGGTAGATGCGGAACAGGGCCAGGGTGGAACACCCAACCCCCGACCCCCTGCTTCCACCACTCCCGCAGGTCAAGGTTCGGTATCGATGTCTGATATTCTGATACCATCGATACATCAGAATATCAGATCAATTGATAGTGAAGTTGTGCACTATCAAAATATTGGAATCGATTGATCCCACTAATCATTTATCAGAATCGATTGATAAATTGAAAATAATCAAAAACTATCAATACCACGCGGAACATCTGGTACCGAGTTCAAGGAGGGGATCTACAGGTCCTTGTAGGTCCCGGTAGGTCCCGGTAGGTCCCGGTAGGTCCCGGTAGGTCCCGGTAGGTTCTTGTAGATCCATGTAGGTCCCGGTAGGTCCCTGTAGGTCCCTGTAGGTCCCTGTAGGTCCTTGTAGGTCCCTGTACGTCCCTATCGAGGTTCGGTATCGTTTGTCTGATATTCTGATACCATCGATATATCAGAATATCAGAATCAATTGATAGTGAAGTTGTGCACTATCAGAATATTGGAATCGATTGATCACACCAATCATTTATCAGAATCGATTGGTGATAAAATGAAAATAATCAAAAACTATCAATACCACGCGGAACAACCGATACCGAACCTTGCCGCAGGTAGCGGTCAGGTGGTACAGCAGAAGGATCACACTCACTGAGAGAGGCCATCACCGTGTCCAGCTCGATGCCCGGGTAGATACACAGGTCCCCCCTGCACAGCACAGGCTGCGGCGCAGCCTGACCCGATACTTGCACAGGCTCGACGTCATTGGCCGCCGTGAAGGCGGCAGCTCCCACTCCCATGACAGAGATCAAGAGAATAAAGGAAAGGATATAAGGCATCCCCCACGTACCCGCGTGTGCGGGGAAGCCCCATGGCGGCTTGCCATACCCATAGGTGCGGGAAGCACCACCATACCGGTCTCCGTAAGCACCTCCACCATACGGAGGCTCGTAGGCTGCGGACTCCGACGCATGATTTGCCGAAATGGTCGGAGTCCCTACGGATTATTGGCCCATTCATCCGTGTGGATTTGCATAGGGACAGAGTATGGACGTCGTAAGGACCCATATGGACAACCGTATGGACGGTCTGAACAGATTTCTGGCGAAACCTTGATGCATATGTAAGAACCATACGGACGACGCGTAATTATGGTGTCCATATGAAAATGTCCCATGGACATCGTAAGGATTTCGTATGGACACCGTATGGACAACCGTATGGACACCGTATGGACAGAAACCATGTCCACATGGTGTTCATACGCATGGACAGAGGCACTAGTCACCCGCACGACAGCGCAGGGACACCGTATGTATGGAAACCCGTATGGATAGCATATGGACGCCGTAACAAGACATGCGGACAACGTATGGACGACCGTAAGGACAGCGTATGGATAGCGCATGGACATCATAATCGCACATGCGGACACCGTATGTAATCCCGTAAGGACGACATATGGACGACGCATGGACAAATCATCGTAAACGTGCGTGCGGACGGCATATGGACTCCCATAAGGACAAAGTATGGACGACGCATGGACATCGTAACCAGACGTGCGGACAACGTATGGACAGTCGTAAGGACAGCGTATGGATAGCGCATGGACATCATAATCGCACAGTATGCGGACACCGTATGTAATCCCGTAAGGACAACATATGGACGACGCATGGACATCGTAAACGCGCGTGCGGAGAGCATATGGACGCCCATAATAAAGAAAGCGTATGGACGACGCATGGACATCGTAACCGGACGCGTGGATACCGTAAGGACACCGCTTGGACAACGCATGGACACCAAGTGGACAGTCGAATATAGATAGTCCACACGTATGGACATGTGCGTCCGTACGTGTGGACGACGTCCTTATCCGGATGAACGTCGGTGTCCGTGCGGATGGACGTTGATTTGCTTAACAATTTTTACATATCCACGCGTATAGACATCGGTGTCCGTACGCGTGGATAGCTTGTGATTATACGTATCAATGCGTATGGACGATGCAGTCCACGCGTATGGACATCGATGTCCGTACGCGTGGATAGCTTGTGATAATACATATTCATGCGTATGGACGATTTAGTCCACACGTATGAACAAACCGTCCGTACGTGTGAACACCGTATGTAAGAAGACGTAAGATTTGTCAGCACGACAGAGCAGGACACTGCAGGACATTCACGAAAGGTACACGTATATACAAAATGTTTACAAAATGTTTGCAAAATATTGTGTTATTCTAGCCTAGCTTCTCGACTTCTTTTCTGGCCTCTGGTCTTCTTTGGCAGCTGCAGGTGCATTCTTTTTCATCTTAAATTTAAGAGGTGATAACTTTTTGGGAGCCTCTTCCTTGGAACCGCCCTCCTCCTCCTCCTTCTCCTCCTCGTCCTCGTCCTCGTCCTCCTCGTCCTCATCCTCCCTCTCCTTCATTAGCAGCGCCGGGCTCCTCGACAGCAGGGAACATATCAACCCCCTATGGCCGGTCTGTGGCCGTACGATGAGGGCTGTGGCCGAGGTTTGGCCGAGTGTACTTTTGCTTGTTGGCCGAGACGAATTATGTAAAATTTTGAAAATTCCCCCGAAATTTTGCGATTTTTATGATATTGCCATACTTAAGATTAAAATTTTGCGGGCAATTTTAGATTTTGGCCGAGATGGCCGAAACCTGGCCGATGGAAATTTTGAGTCTTGGCCGTACGACATAAAAGTTTGATATGTTCCCTGCTCGACAGCCTCAAGATCATCATCATCATCAGCAGCAGCAGCAGCAGCATCGTCCGCGTTGCCCTTTTCCTCCTCAACGAACATCTGAATCGTGTTTCTCTTCCTTCTGACACCCCCGCACGTCCTGAAACCAGTGACGGTTCGTTCCTCTCGTACCAAACTGCAAGTGAATGCAACCTAAGTAAGTGCATTAAGAGGGCATCGAGAGCAACGACAAAAAATGACAAGCTAAATGCCACTAGAACAATACAAGCAAACCCACCGTGACGGGGGGATTCCCACGGTCCCGTTCCGATACCTCAGCAGGCTCTAATTTCAGGCCGGCCAGTTTCCTCCCTGTCATCCTCTCGGGATACAGCTTCTCCTGGTTGGCGTGCCTCAAGTAGGCCTTGTGTATCCTGCGTACATAAACCACTTGTTAGACGGCGTCCTTACGTATGTATACTGCCTTCCACCCGCATGGACGGCACAATAAATGGTGTCCGCGCGTATGGACAGCAAAACAACACCACGCACACATATACGCATGGACGTTCGCGTAAGTGCAAAAGGTAAAAATGTGAACGTTGCAGGGGAAGGCAGGGGGGGAGGGAGGACTTGCCAGATGACATTCTTCTTTACTATAACTGACTGGAGGTTGTGATCCATGTCCGCCATCGTTTTGGCAGCCGTCCCGGTGCGGAGTTGCTCCGCACTCACGAGCTCATCCACCATGGACATGTGGTGGGATAAGATCCTTTCCACGGGGTAAACATCCCCCTTATCTGGCAGGTGAACCACGAACTCAACGTAGAGCTCGTAAGTATCGGTGGGCAAAACCATTGGTTTCTCGTTCAACGATTTGCCCGGCTCGATGGCGGCGACGGTAGCCCGACCAATGACGAGGTTGGAGAGGCCAGATTTGGTGGCCTTTCCGGTGTCGTAATCGTCACCGATACGACCCACGTCCACCTGGGGGGTGGCGAAGACGTCCACCTGGTCCCCTGCGGCCAAGGGGCCCTCGAGGTTGGGGGAGTGCTCCTCTGCCTGCGGGACCGTCTCTTCGGGGACCGTCTTTTGGGGCGCTTCCACCTGGACACCGTGCGGACGACGTGTGGACTAAGTCGTTCGTACGGGCGACACACGCGTGGAAACATATAAGAAAAACAATGAAGAACTGGCGCTCACTAGCCAAAACGCACACCCCTGTGGACAACGTGCAAACTACTGTACGTGGTTCATAAGAGTGGAAACAATCAAGCGGCACAAGTTGAAAAAAGGTTCACATAACCACGAGCTTGGACACCGTTGGACAACGAGTGGACACCGGCGCTCACAGGCGGAAGAGCACAAAAATTACCTTTACTTCCGGTTTCTTTTCAGGGGCTTCAGGGGCTTTGGCACCAAGCGCTGTGAAGATCTCAAAGTGCTTCTCTTCAGTGAGTGGCTTGCCAGCAGCAATTGCCAGAGCCACCTGCAGGCACGCCTCTGTCTCCTCCGGGGTCGGCGCATCCCTGTGCCCGTATACCTTGTACCCGGCCGCTGGGCCCTTGTACCGGACGGATGTGAAAACCGTCGGGGAAGTCCTGAGTGACATTCCACTTCCAGCGACCGGGCCCTTCCGAGTTATTTTTGAAATACGCGTAACCGGTTGGTTATGTATGTTTTCACCATGCGCAAGGGCACCTGCGGGTGGCGGGATTGGATATGCTTCGAGATTTTGTTGTGGTTGGCCACCCCAATGACGGCGACCGTCCCAGGGGGTAGCAGGCCTTTTTCCTGCCAGTCGTCGATTACCTCCCGGGCGTCTTCCTTCATATCATTTAAAACTTGGGCGCCCGGGTCCACCACCAACCGCTCTGTATTCGCGGCCTGCGCAGCCTCTGCAGGTTTGGCTGCACCCCCTGCCCCGGCAGCCCCTGCAGACGTGCTCTGCATCTGCTGCATCATCTCCTGCATCGCCGTGTTTGACCCGGTGCGCCTCGACCAAGCTGGTTTGGCGACCGGTCGATGTCGAGGGAGTGGGGGCGGGGGTGGTGATTTGGGGTTCTGTGTGCGTTGTCTTGAGGGCTGAGTTCGTCTGGTCATGTTGGGAACTTACGAAACAAAAAAGCGAGGAGGTTCGTTTGCTGGAGGACTGTATGTGGGCGTTTTTATTTGTGCCTTTACTTTTGGCGGCGATGGGATGAAAACGGTACTCACGGGCGTGGACAGCGCTGACTTCGTGGCGTTCATCCGTACAGTACGCGTATGAACGTATGAACGTGTTTCGACGACCGTTGAGCTGGTGTATCAATGGGCAGCGTCGTCCATGGGCGATTTTGAACATGCATGTCTCAATTTCTTTTTTCTTTTTCAAATTCGTATCAGAGTCCTCTCTGTAGGGCATGCAGGTTTATGAATATCTCAAACGATCGTGCATCGAGTTTTCCAACTGTGGGTTGATAGGCGAGTGGTTAGGATTCGCACATTATCCGGGACGTGTGGGGTTCGATTCCCCGATATCTTTTCTATTTTACGGAATCGGTGGTGACCGTCCGATTTGCAAAGTCGAGCTCATCCAGTCCATTGATTGCACCGTCCGCTAGGAAGCAATCCCACAGAGTGTCTGTCTTGGGAAAAACCTCATGCAGCGAAAGGATATTCTCTACCCCCCTCTCACTTTGCTTTTTTTTGTCCCCCCGCTCCGATTTTAGCCCTCCACCGACCCTTTTAAGGGGTATTGTATTTTTTTGGCCATTTTTTCGCTAAGTATTTCTACCCAAGTGTCCACACGTGTGGTACAATCACCGTGCTGCTGCTGCACCAATGCCTTCAGCTCCATGATCTTCTCGAGGAGGGCGTCGTACTCGCCGCTGGAGAGGTGCGCGGAGATGCTGCAGTGTTGACACTGGTACCGGTTCAGGATCGAATTCGGATCCGGTGCGCACGGACCCCCACGGTCCCATCGCCCCGACGGTACGATTTTTTGGACGGTCTCATCGTGTACCGGAACTGGCGGACCCAAATAATACGCGGTCTCACCACGTCCCAGTGCCATCGATACTGAACTTGCTACGGTCTCGGACCCGACGGACCCAGAGATATCACGGTCTCATCGTGTACCAGCACCGTCGATGCCAAAAATATCGAGTCCGTCTCATCGTGTATCGGAACCGACGGGTCGACCCGTCAGTGTCCCCCAAAATCTTCAACACCGCTGGTTGTGGTGCCTCCCACGCTGAACGTTGTAATCGTGACAAGTGGATTCTTGAGACGAAGCTTGGGCTCTCTCAGCTCTCACAAAATGGTTTTCAAGGACTGTAAGGGCTCCTCTCAGTGAGCGAATAACAGCCGTACTGTACGGGTATATCGTATAGTAGGTATAATGCCATACTGATAGGGTTTGCTGATCGGGCCACAACATACGCGTCACTTATCCAATCGTCCCGTATTTTTGTGTTACGTGTAGAGGAGTTCAATGCCGTCATTTCAAGCTATCGAACGAAGGTATGCGGTCAGTTTTCAGTGCAATCGGAATTTTCAGGGAAACGTGCGACATATGTCGCCATAATGATAGGGTTTGCTGATGGGGCCATAACATATGCGTCGCTCATCCAATCGTCCCGTATTTTTGTGTCGCATGTAGAGGAGTGCAATGCCGTCATTTTAAGCTATCGAACGTACGGTCATTTTTCAGTGCAATCGGAATTTTTGCTCGGATTGAAACGTATCGAAAAAGACTATGAGAACCGACGAGCCAGAATGAGGTTCAGAGCCGAGCTGGACCGAAACCGATGGCACCGCCCGCAGCGCGGTATCATGCCAAACCGGAACCGATGAGACCTCCCGAAGGGCGGTCCCGGGAGCGACGGTACCGCCCGAAAGGCGGTATCGGAGTGAATCGGGCTTCGATGGGACGATTCGGAGAGCGGACTCATCCCCGACGGCACCGCACACACTCCGGTCTCAACGAGTCCGGATATGTCCCAGCAGTTGAGACACTGGTCTCTGGGTTGGTGGATGTTGCGTCGTCCTGATCCTCCTGGACAGCAATCAGGGCTGGAGATCCCGAACCGGTGTGTGGGTTCCAGTACATCATTTCGGCAATAGCCTGGGCGTGATGCTCGTCCAGTGATAGCCTGGGCGTGATGCTCGGCGATACGCTCCTTCTGCATCAAAGATGTGCTGGATGGGGATAATCCACGATGTCGCATATGGATTATTATGGTCGATCAGCTTATGCATGTCATCGATTTCTCTGGCGGCCCACATAATCAGAAGCAACGTACTGTATACTAACATTAGCATAGAAATTCTCAAAAGTTTTTATTTGATAATTAAGTTGGCTGAACCTATCCAAACATATTATGCACTTCGGGGAGTCAAGTGGTTAAGGTATGCACACGTTATGGTCGATACTGTTCCCCGATCTCCCATACTTAATCATACATAAGCACCAACTAAAAACACATACATCTCGAGATCTAGATCTGGGAATTTGTATGCCAATGTTGACCTCCGGTAAACCAAACCTTGATATGCAACTGCCTCTATCCTAAGCCGTTTCTCTTGCCTTTGCCCTTGCCCTTGCCCTTCGCTTGCAGATGGCAACAAAACGCAAAAATGTTAAAAAAAATTGAGGTGGAAATGGGATGTTGATCCGCAGTTCTATTATAACCAAAACAAGCCAAAACAATCGATACAATATAAATTTATAATAGAAAATACCAAAAAAATGGAATTCTAGGGAGCTCGAAATTTTTATAATTTCTATTATAAAATAACCGCAGTACTACTTCTATTATTAAATGAACCCTTTTCTACAGGGCCTGCAGTCAGGCTTGAGAGCACCATACCGGGGAATCGGTCCCTATCGGATGTTCCTCGATGGCCTCCGCGAAATTTGGGACGCGGCACGCATATATCAACTTAGGGCCATACATACCATCGGTAGTGACCATATACCCGCCGATAATGGGGTACGGGGAGTGTCCTATGTAGGCGTGTGCAGCACCTGCAGGTAGGCTCGAGAGCACCATACGCGGGGAATAGGTCCCTATCGGATGTTCCTCGATGGCCTCCGCGAAATTCGGCACGCGGAACGCATATATCAACTTAGGGGCATACATGCCATCGGTAGTGACCATATACCCGCTGATGACGTGGGGTACGGGGCGGAGTGTCCGATGTAGGCGTGTGCAGGACCTGCAGGTAGGCTTGAGAGCACCATACGCGGGGAATAGGTCCCTATCGGATGTTCCTCGATGACCTCGAAATTCGGCACGCGGCACGCATATATCAACTTAGGGGCATACATGCCATCGGCAGTGACCACCATCGATACCCGCCGATAATGGGGTACGGGGAGTGTCCGATGTAGGCGTGTGCGGGACTTGCGGGTAGGCTTGAGAGCACCATACGCGGGGAATAGGTCCCTATCGAATGTTCCTCGCCGATATTAAGGAGTACGGGAGTGTCCGATGTAGGCGTGTCCGGGACTTGCGGAGGTAGGCTTGAGAGCCACGCGCGGGGAATAGGTCCCTATCAGTGTTCCTCCCCTAGGTTTGGCATGAGGCAATTTCATGAATCCTCTCAAGAAAGGCACCCCCCCTCCCCCAACACCCTTGCCTCCCCCTCATCGTTACACCTCCCCCTCCCCTCCCCCCGCCGTCTATTTCAAATGCCGCTCTATAACCCCCCAGATTTATTAAAAAAATTAAATTAATTTGGTAGAGAAAGCAAAAAATGGGAGGGCATAAAATTAGAGAATTGAAATTTTAGGGAGCTCGAAAATTTTATTATTTCTATTCTAAAACAACCAGACTACTTCTATTATAACCCTTTTCTATTATAAAATAATTGTTACGCCCACGACGCTTGCCTTGGGTGTTGCTTCGCTCGAGGCGTCTGATGTTCCTACCTGCTATCAGCTTTCCCAGACGACCTCTCCGCATTTTTTTGGATTCGACAACCCAAACGCCTAGCGTTCATTTCGTTGATCAGGAGTCGCAAACACCTTTCAACAAGTTACGCTATGCGGCCTCGATTACGTTGGTATTTAGGACTTTTTCGAGTAGCAATGTTTAAAACTTAAAAGGCAATATGGAAAATGCATTATGGATATCAGCTATTATACTTGTAGTTACGTTTCGGTGGATTACGGTTGCATTAGGCACCTCGGCGAGGCGTATATGGTATCGCCCCCGTTGATTGTAAACATATACGGACTCATTTCTTTGGCGCAAATGAGACCTAACACCCAAGTATCGCCGGCTGTCCACATCACCAATAAGAAGGTATTTTCTCTGCGGCTTCTTGATGATAACGGCGTTCCCCAATCAATTGAGTTACATACCGCCAAACCATGCAAAGCAGGGTTTGTTTTACTCGTGGTGACACCACAAAGGCATTTAGACACCATGCGTGCCGCCCTCTACAGTCCGAATATCGGCTTGTGACCCACGACAGGTAAAAACATAAGCAGGTGATTTGTCACCTGGGGCATGGCTTCCCGACCATCATGCCACACATCCTTCGCTCGACCGATTGAGCCGCATACCGCCAAACCAGACAAATGGCGACATCGCAAATTGATTTTGACAATATATTTCTCAAGCATACTTCAAGATGAGCTTAAATGGATGAGTTACGCGACAGTTATGGCCCTTTTAGTGATCTCTACCCATCACAAGGCTGTACATATCAGCTATACAATATGAAATATCGCCTTTTAGGTGTTAATGCGCTGGTTACTACCCCGTGGTCCTCCTGAACAGACCAGATTTTATCTGATTCGTTCAGGAGGACCAAGCGCCGTATAACTTTTGTCGAAGGCCTTACCGCATCCCAACGATCCATGGTCGTGCAAGCTCCTTAGGAGGGACCTAAACCAAGATATCTTAAGTTCTATAGGTCTTGTAGTCACCCATGGTGACATGGATGGGTGCTGCGCTTAGGGTGCCTATGTCGTTTTCATACTTGTTCACACAGTGTGGAACTCGGATCGCCGGATAGCCGAATTGTTTGAATTTCTTTTTCATCCTGAAGGGGTCCAATGGCCACCAATTGTGATAGAAACATACCCGCACATCCCAACCATCGTGTTTTGGGTCATGGGTCAGCACTTGGTATCATGGTATTGGTTGCGCGTGTGCGGGGACATTATACAAGCAGTTCAGCTGCAGCGGTTGGTAATGATGCGTTACACACCATGTTTTCCCACCGACATCCATATGCATAAATGGCAACCTAGACTTCGGGAAAACGGCACCGGTCTAAATATGATGCGTTTCATGTTTCAAGGTAATGTTCTACACCTCTACACAATCGATATCACCGAATGAGTCTCCGCGCTCGTTTCACACAAAAACATGCGCGCAAAACTCCAGAGGGAATGTACGACTTTTAGGGTTTCCCGATCTAGTAGTTAGAACATGGCACTGCAATAATCAACTTGATACTTAATGTAGTCTCAAATAGCATTACAAACACATACCAAGCCATGCGAGGTGCTAGCATGGTGTTAGGGGCGAATCGTGGAGCACTACTTGTGTATGTGTACGAGTACGCTGTCTGGCATTTCCGGCTAAAACCACGAGAACGTCGGCATCACGCACCCCAAACCACGGCATAAGTCCAAGTAGATGCTTAGTGTAGTCTAAAATACCATGTCCCATTTGGGGGGTTTCTACCCACCTTTGTCGGGCGGCTGAAAGCCAAAAGCCTCCACCGCAACATCCTGGGGCCTAAAGGCCCAAAGCCCCCCCAGCGCATGGATATGTGAGCTCATTTCACAAAGTCAAGTTCGATGCATACCTTCTAACTACTGATGCCATTTCAATACTGAAAATGTGAATTTGACCAATAGTAAAGTCCTAACTCACAAACAAATACAACCGCAAACCACCCCTGAGGGGTTGGCCCAAAAACCCTACAACCCTATGGTCCTCACGAAACGTGATGACATTTGGGTGCGGAGTACAAAATGCAAGAACTGTATTGTTTACAAGCGCGGTATGACCTCATTTATCATGGCCCCTTGCTATTTATTTACAAGCAACGATACCAACCAATTGATTGTGTCAAACAGTGATGGGATTTTGTCATGCACAACTTCACTTTTTCCGTCTGCCGGAGAGGCCAGAACTAGCCCCTTGCTGCTGTGGCACCCCCATAAATTCAGCAAGCATTGCGTCCACATCTAGTGCCCAGTCCCGTCCACCATTGCTCTTTGGGAGCCCGCTAGCAGGGCCTGCAGAAATCAATCCCCCAGAATACCACCTCTCATCAAGACTGTTGTCAGCAGCTCACAACATCGGTTCTAACGGGATCATATATATTTACCACGACGGCAACGATGTCACATTACAGTATATGGTAGGGGCGTGCGCTTCCAAAGAGTCTACGCCAGTGGGATGTTGCAAATCAATAGCTGTATGACTTACGTGAAGTAGCAGTAGATGACAGTTTACCTGACACCTTTTCCGTGGCCGACCTGCACAATCAAGGTATCATATGAGTATCACAATCAGCCTTAAGTACAATAGCCGCAATCAGATAGATCTGTACAGTGCTTCTCTTCTACCAAGAAGCATAGGAAGCACACGCAGGATGCATAGGACCTGTCCATCATGAGCTTGGATGCACTGCTTTCCAGAAAATCTGGGAATGTCTTCTGATATAACAGTTGCAAGACCTGCTCCACCACACCCCACTCCCACCCTTTGTGCTTTGTGCCACGCGTCCATTGGTAGCCCGAACACATCGTGCACTACCGCAGAAGGAAGTTTACTGCATGCCATGAAACTCCAGTGCAACACAAACCTACCCTTTCTTTGGCCAGCAGCGCTTCGAGAACCTTCTCCTTGTCTTTCGAAGTTAGATCTTGCACACCAACAGCGAGTCCTCCCTGGTTTCCCCAAGATGCATTAAGATACTCAGCAGCAGTTCATCTGTTGGAGACATCGACATCAGTAACACATGGAACCATGTCAATATCTGCACCAGATCAAAGGCAGTGACGAAAACTTTACCACACACAGGCACATATCCGTTTGCTGCAACACTAATATGCTTATATCGGATTGCCACATAATTGTGGGGATTGCAGCACCAGACATAGGCGATGTATGTCGGCCATAGACTCGCTTGCATGCACCCAGAAGCGCATTTGCAAATGAGTCATTCCGTCAGTGTGCAAACTGCGGGGGGAAGATGCTCTGGGAAGGCATAAGCTTGCACCAGATGAGATGTGGATTCACTAGGCTGCTGAAGGAGAGCACCTGCATGATAGCCCTTCGCGCATCTGCACTCGTGACGCGGTCGACTGCAGAGGTAGGTCGCGTGTTCCCACTACTGCCTCCCACCAGCCTCGGTGGATTCAAGGCCGACATGGGCCTCTTGGCCGACATGGGTCTCTTGGCCGACATGGGCCTGGCCCCGCCGCCTCCTCCTGCAATCCAAATCGGACGAAGAGCCTCCGCCAGGATTAGCAGTGCAGCAAGTGGGCCAGCAATCCGTCATCAATTTTATACGCCCGCATATTATGGCAGCCCCGCTTTGGCCACTCCAGTGGCTACTCCAGCGGACAGAGATGCGTGAAATCAAGCAAACGGGTATTACGAAACACGACACCCGGGAGATCAGTTGCAGAGGGAAGCCTTCCAATCTCGAAGGGATCCATCAAACGGCTGGAAAGCATGCACATGGCAAACCACAGACTTATCCAGGGGCTACTTTCATGGCGATTGGAAGTTGCGGAGTCCAGTTGCCTGCGATGCAATCCACTGCACGATGGTGGCTTCGCTGGGAGAGCCCTAAGGTTGCTCCCTACCTGGCCCCGGAGTCCCAGCCATTCTTGGCGTGTCCTTCTCATCTTCGTGCATGGCATCCTGCAATCCAAGTAGTTAGCAGACTTAAGAGTCGCAGCCTGAAACCTTTAAACCAATTTAACCTTCGACCCCTGCATCAGGCGACCAAATCAGAAGATACCCCCTGCGCCCCCCCGTATTAGTGGTGAAGTTCGATATTCAAGCGTGTGGGCGTAACTGTTGACTCTTCCCCCCCTATTATTGGTGAAGTTCGATATTCAAGCGCGTGGGCGTAACTGTTGACTCTCAATGTATACTGTTTTCACGGAAGTTAACACCGTAGATAAACGTCACACAACAATGCCTACTAGGCAGCACGCTGCACACAAATTGCGTATGCTCTTGGACCACGGGTTCTCCAGGGCTGCACCCAGGACTGTGACCGTGGATGTATGATACAAATGTTCCGGGAAACCTCCTTCCCAGAAATTGGAGCGCCACCTTCTGCCTATCACCCCTGTCCAAACTCTCCCATAGGCGCTTGTGGTGGGACGAGGGAGGGGGAACCCGGAGGTCTGTTCATCACTCGCCTGCACTTGCTGTCGCACATCGTCCACGCACTGCGAGCCGCCGCCAGGGACCACCCACCATTAAGGACCAAGAATGAGAACAATACTGAAAGTTACGAGGACATCCCACAAATATGCGAACTTGAGGCGTACGGCACGCAGGGCACACTGATACGTATGTAGCACACGGCGTCGGCTGCAGGTACCATCGAGGGGCGATCACCTCACGCAAAAACTGCTGCAGCTCAGTCCGAGATGCCACCTCCTGCATGTGTGCTGATCTGTACATCCCCAAGCCCAGGACAATGGGTCACCTGTGTGCGTTTGTGTTAAGAGCGTACCGATGGGCCCCCCTGTCCCAACCATGCCTTACTGCCAGACCTCAATGCACTGCACCCACGGGTGCCGAGCCGGAGGCCTTCAACCCTATTCACAGGCCCCCGCCGCTGCTGCGCCTGTGGTTCTGGCAACGCAGGCCATGGGAAAGGGCTCCGAGTGACGGCACGCTGACCTGGCTTGGCGAGTGCGCCGCCGCTCCCCCTCGATGATCTTCTGAAGCTTCTGAACGATCACCTCGTACCTGCATAATGATTCCAGCGCCCTCTCATATGAACCACAGCCCGCCAACTAAGCGACCGTAGTAATCAAACGCAACAATGCGGTACCCGATGTTTGGCCGAGCCTTGCTTCAGCACATCAGCTTACCGTACACTCAACAGGGCAGTGTGAAGAACGCCGCGGTGTGCACACAGGTAGGTTCGAACGTGCGAGCTCTCGACGTGGAGCTGGACGGGGAGCCGCTTGGCAGTGCGGGACAGACCGCATGGACTCCTCTTCCGAGATGAGCCCCCCAGCATCCTGTGTTATGAATTTGGCACCGCTGGCTGGGGCCGGATCCTCATCTGCCTCGCCCTCCTCCTCGCCCTCCAGGATGCCTCCGGAGGCGCCCTCCGAGCGCGGCGTCACCACCTGCATCTTAGGCGCGCCCTTCATCTCGTCGAGCTCCTCCTTCTGCCGCTTGTTCTCCTTCCGCAGAAAAATCACTTGCCGCACCTGAGCTCTCCGCCCACCCCCACCCTCGCCGCGCCCACGCCATGCAAACATCTAGGTCGTTCCGAAACCGCAGAAATCTCTCCGAGACTGCGGAACTCACTCCAAACCTGCATGCACTGCTCTGAAAGGACGGCTCACTCGCAATTGGCATCCGCATACAGCCGAGGGGCAAAGGAGACCCATGCAACCAGGCGAGTGTTGGGAGTGCGGGACCGCATGTATCAGATCATGGATGCAGGCGAGCTTCAGGAGATGCTGGGCCCTGCTTTGCAACCAGGCGAGTGTGATACGGCGCATCCTGGCGCAAGCGATCCGTGCAGGAATTCAGCGAGGGAGTTTACAGGGGGCGAAGGCGAAGACCCTGGTGGAATGCAGCAGCCGCACACAATACAGCAGTCTGGAACGCAAACGGGTGGATGAAGGACAAACACGCTGAACGGCACGAGGTCCGCTGACAGAAGCCAGCCCACCTTCATCCCAGTAAATGTGAGAAGCAATTCAGGAGCAGGGTGGGGCCGTGACAAGATACCCCCAACTCATACATATTCCCAACCCAGATGCAAAGCAGCATGGAAAGATGATACGATGTGACCGATCGTCGCCCCACAATTGTTGGTCCCAGGGTAACGGAGTAAGCGGACCCTGCTGGCATGCCCCCCGGTGGCTCACGGTCGATGGATGGGACCCGGTGGTCCATGGTTATGCCATGAATGCAGTCACACCGCACCTATGTGGTGCCAAAGAAGCCGGCCCAAGGACAAGCATACACACACTTCCAAACAAATGCAAAGCAGCACGGGACAAACGCACACAGTCGCAGCTTCCTCGCAGGGCATCCAGTGCAAGGGCATCAGTCCCATATAGTTGGTGCTGGGGGTAGAGGGCTGCAAGCGCAGATCAGTGGCGGGTGCACAAGATCAGATGGGGGAAATCCAGTTCATCATTCTCAGCAGCTTGGGACAGCCCTTGGAATTACCGGCCGTGTCGTGGGTGGGCAAGCTCTCTTGAGACCAGGCTCTAGGGCAGGTAGAGGGCACAGGGGTGATCCTGAGCGTGGGCTTGGTGGTGGAGAGATGGCTAGATCGGCTCGAGAGACAGAGGTGAGCCGGCTTTAGAGACACAGCAGCAGTGCGCCGGCAGGGCAGTCGCAGAGGGGCTCAGGTGGCCCAGTGAGGCTCAAGGAGCAGAGGGGCGGTCCTGAGCGTAGGCTTGGTGGTGGAGGGATAGCTTGAGCAGCTCGGGGGGCAGAGGTGAACCGGCTCCGGAGACACGGCAGCGGCGCGTCGGCGGTGCAGTTGCAGAGGGGCTCTGGAGGCTTAGGGGGGGGCCTTTCTCCACCAACTTGCTCCGGAGAATCCGGATTAGTGTCCCAAAGTGTGTGCTGCATCCTTTGATCCCTGGCGAGGGTACATAGTGCAGCCGGTCTTCTGTGGCTACGGGGTGCCAAAGGAGTCGGTCCAAGGATAAGCCACCCACCAGGTATTCGCGGTCATCTTCCTGCGCCTTGTACTGCGTCCTCAACATATCGCACTCCTCCTTTGCAAGCTGACGAGCCGCCACCCACAGCCACTTACGCCGTGAACAGCTCCGCCACCTGCCCTGGGATTGGAGGAGACGGAAGTGGGATCCCGGCACAATGCAGGAGGGCGGTATGGCAAAGCCACATTCGCCACGACAGGCACGTGTTGGAAAGTTGCTAGACAGTAGCCACCTCGAGAAGGGTTTACTGAATGTGGCAGATCATCGGACCACACAACAGATCCACAAATCTAACGCATTCACTCATAGCCACACTTCTATACTCTAAGCATGGGCTGTGCCTCCCTGTCATCCTTGAAGGGGGTGGGGAGCTGGGGATGCCACATTTCACGCCATTAAATAACCCCCCGCTCCCCCCCACACACACATCCCCCATCCCTCCACGACCTCCAAGTTTTCTACATCCTGTGTGCTTCTCGAAGCCTTTTCAACCCGTCCGCGCGCATCACAAATCGCGTCATCCCTTCCATGACGTGCGCCAGCTGGCGCCGCATTCGTTTGGGTGCGCCTTAGTCCTCCTGAGCAGGGCGCCGCATTAACCGACCATCTGGATCACCTGTATCACATCTCAACCTTGCTTGTAGGCGCGGCCTCCTACAACAGCATGATGCACGATGGTCGGACACAATCTAGCGACAGCTGCGAGGTCATCGATGCCTGCGCAAATGCTGAGTGTCCCCGGGCTCGGCGCACCTTGTACTGCTGGTCCAGGCGGACCGCGGTCTCCTGCATGGCCTCGAGCTCCTTGCGCAGCTGCACTGTCTTCTCGATCCACTCCGCGCGGCCTGCTCATTGGTCCGCCACCCGCAAACCCTTCCGCTCCGCTTCTCCTGCCAATGCTGTAAGCACAACAGCAGGAACAGAGAGACCACAAAAAGGTTTCACGAGTTGCCAGTGGGGGGGTAACGGGGCGCACCGTCGTCGGAGCGGTCGCGCTCAGCCTTGATTTCCTCCTCCACGTCATTCAGCCTGACCCGGAAGTTGCGCAACGCATCGCTCTCCTCCACCTGCGCGCGCACGAGGGCGCTCCAGGGGCGCGCACACGGACAGCTTCAGGAGGGAGGTGCGCTGGGGCACGGATTTGGCAGGCGTGACGCGGGGCAGGATGATAGGGATCTGCTCGCGCTGAAGTCGCCTGAGGCGCGCCAAAGGCCTCTGAAGATGCTGCGATGCTGCAAGCAGGTGCTGCGCTCGGCCATCAATGGCGCCCTAAAGATGCTGCGATGCTGCAAGCAGGTGCTGCGCTCGGCCATTAATGGCGCCCTCAAGAACGGGAGATGTTGTCAAGCGCACCTCGCCCTTGGCGTCGCTCTTCTTCCCCATTTGGTCGACCATGCCCAACACTTGCGAGTGCAGGTCCCGCACCACCGTCATCGCCGGCGCCCCTTTCCTGCTCCCCATCGCCACATTCTATGCGCTAAACGGGTTTGTGAGTTTGATGCCGCCGGGTTCCCAGATCAGTCACCAGCAAAGGAGCTACTATTGTGTCGTCAGGGCAACGGGGGGTCGCGTTGTTCGGGCTTGGGGATTATCGCGCTATGGGGTGCTGGGGCGGTCAGTCGTCAGGTTACGGAGGGCCATAATGTCCCAGTGGGGGGAGGTATGGGGTGCTGGGGGCGGTCAGTCGTCAGGTCACGGAGGGCCATAGTGTCCCAGTGGGGGGGGGAGGTATGGGGTCACCAAGATGTGCAGGCCTAACGCATAATTGGGAGAGGGGAAGCATGTTGGCCGTGAGGGCTGACGCATAGGAGCGTGTTAGTGGGAATGTCTGAGCAGTCAGTCTGCGCACCCGCCTCCGCCATTCTCTAGGTCCATCTTGGCTCGATCTAGGTTAGACTGCGTTTGCAAGCCAGGAACCACCAGGCACCTTTCCCTTCACCCTTCACTTTTTCCCGAAACGGGGAGCAGGGCTGTTCCAGCCGGGCGCATAGCACGCCCACCCACCAGCAAGACCAAGGTCCAGAAAACCGTAAACCAACGTCACAAAGAATAATTGGGTCACAGCGCCAGTTAAATTACTCCAGGCCGAGGCGTGAGCCCTCAACCAGGGGCGCTGTCCAGCCAATTAAATTACTCCAGGCCGAGGCGTGAGCCCTTAACCAGGGGCGCTGTCCAGCCAATTAAATTACTCCAGGCCGAGGCGTGAGCCCTCAACCAGGGGCGCTGTCCAGGCTCGGACCTGCAGCCGTGTGATGTCCAGCCGGTATTTGCGCTCCCTGCGCAGGTACGAGTCCTGACGCCGCTGTTTCCCCCGCTCCACACTCACAAAGAACTTGTCAGCCATTGTGCCAATCCCGCCAAACCCTAATCCCCAGAGCGACCCTGAGCACCCCGCCAAACCCTTATCCCCAGAGCGACCCTGAGCACCCCTGAACCCTAATCCCAGAGCGACCCTGAGCACCCGCCAAACCCCTAATCCCCAGAGCGACCCTGAGCACCCCGCCAAACCCTAATCCCCAGAGCGACCCTGAGCACCCCGCCAAACCCTAATCCCCAGAGCGACCCTGAGCACCCCGGCAAGCAGCCCAAGAACACGCCGGGGAACGCATTCAATTCGGTTGACACTGGAACGCGGCACATGCACAACGGCAAAGTTTGCCGCGCGGGCTCGGGGCAGTCGCCAAGCAGGCTCCGCTTCGAAAGCCGCTCGAGTCTCGCACAAAACGCGTTCCAAAACAGCAGGTGGATGTACAGCATTCACAGGCCCCCAACGGCCTGCCCTGCACTAGAGGCTCTCTGTTTGTGCATACCTGCGCATCCTCCTCGAGCAGATCGTTTTTCTCTTTGCTGGTGTGCGCCTCCTGCACCAGCGCGCACGAGCTCAAGCTTAGCCCAAGTCTGTGCCGCAACTGCACTCCACTTCGAGACGCTCGACGTTACAAGCACCCTAAACGGAACTACCTGTAGAATAAGAGGTCGAGGACATCGATGCGCGGAGCTCTGAGCGCCGGTTGGGGAGGCCGAGTCAGGCAAGTGCAGGAGGCCTCGCCATGCATACGAGCCGGGTGATAGCTGTTATATTGGGCAAACAGGAATCTGGCCACCTGTTTGAGATTTACGTTCTCGATTTCCAAAGCACGCGAATGGCTCTCGAGCTCCTCCGTGGTCAGCCGGCCGCCTGCACAACATCCGCAATCCACAACCGAAGGGAAGTTACATGCCGAGGAGCCCGCAGAGACCACAAGCTGCTCCGTCCCACTCGGCGGAGCGCACCGCAATGGCACCACGCATTGCGCACCCTTCCGTGCTCCAGCGTGGGCGTTTTCAGTACCTGTTCCGGACACGCTCGTGGCCCGGAGCTGTCCAGTCGCGGCGCGAGGAGGAAGGGCTCCTCTGCTCAATGCTCGCGCCCTCAGCTCTTCCCCGCTGCGAATAGTCGAACCCTTTCTGCCGGCGCCGGACGAGCTTGCGGATAACCCGGCAGCTGAGGGACAACCACAAGTATCGCCCTCAGCTTACGGTCAAAGCGTATGGCATGAGTGGCGTGAGGCATGCCATTAAGTCTCCGAGGAGTTCTCCCAGGTGGAGTCGTGCGCACTTTCCATGCCCCGAGGAGTTCTCCCAGGTGGAGTCGTGCGCACTTTCCATGCCCCGAGGAGTTCTCCCAGGTGGAGTCGTGCGCACTTTCCATGCGCAGCATTCAACCATGCACCACACGTGTCTCCGAGGAGCGAAATGCACAGACATTTTGCGAGCGGCGCACCGGGCAGAAGCAGTCAGACTGTATCAAGCTCGAATCTCAGTGAGCTCGGGGCGGCCATACGATATCACGTTCAACATGTTCAAGCACTCCAGACTGTACCGGCTGATGCAGCTCGATGCTGTCGAGGGCAGATGCTGGGGCGTGATTGTGAAGAACATCGCTATTGAATTCCACCGTTTAGGTTGGACGGGCTCAAGTGATGAGAGAGAGTGTGCAGTGCAGTGCATGCAACTCTAAAATTTCCGGGAAAGGAGAAAGGAGAATTATAATTCGTCAGAAGTGGTCAATATCTCACCGGCCCTTCCACCTTTGCCGCCGGTCTTTAAATCCTGAGAGTAGACAGGGGCACGAATCGAGTCTCAAGACGCACGCGGTTCCAATCTACACATGCGTCTGCTTTCCGCGGTCTCAGAGCAGAAAATGTCAAATTGATTTCGCGTGTAGATAAGGTAAGCATCCCCTACCTCGCTCAACGCTTTGAGCGAGTTGCCGGTCGTGCTCTCTTGGAGAGACTCTCGAAGCGCCTCAGCCTACACCGAGCAGCGTGAGACACGCCAACCGAGGTCAGCCGACCATCTCCCAAGCAGGTAAAAATCATGCAAGATTTAGGTAGGTCGTGATAAGATGCCCCGCGTGCACTGAAAACACGACAGCAAGCTGTATGTCTCACGCACACGCGTGATCGCACATGCACGCACGTGCGCGACGAAGAATGTCCGCACTGGCTTGCAACTTCGTTACACGAATGAGGTATATCTGTTGTGAGACAAAATTCGTTGAGTTTCGCTATCGAGTTATTCTTTGGCTTATGCAATATTCAAGAACCATGTACACGTGAAATCCCGTGACAAAATATACCTTTTCCCGCATGCGTGCGACCGGTCCATAGTTCGAAAGCTCTTTCTTAGCAGACATAGCTCTTCTATGACACACGTGTGCACACCACAAGGTTTCAAAAGGACAGAATAAATTACAAGATTCTGTCCTCGTCGGGTCGAGTCGAGCGTCAACCAGTCTCTAGCTGTAATATGGGTGCGCCCGTTTCTCGGAACAACCGGTGTTCTAGATATGGGCAGAAAACTATTGCGGAGACATTCAGAACTGTAACCGTGGTTGTATGAAACGTTATTCGCTCCTGAAGTGGAGAGTTGTAATGGAAGGTCCCCCAATTGATGCTCGAGAACGTGGTTACCGAAGCGTGCCGTGATGAGTCAGTTCACAAAATGAAACTGTGTACTTATTTTTGTAAACGTGTACGACATTTCTCGTGAGGTTCTGAAATGGGAGATAAGGAAATTTCCTCGTGAGCAGATCCCCCGTGAACTGGGAGGTGCAAGCTCTATAATACTTCACAGGCTCGTCAAACAAAAACGTTCATTTCACACTTGGAACTTCATAGCAGACGAGATGGATACTGATGGTCGGATGTCGCTGTCGCAGAAAAATTAAAAATCCCTAAAAAAAAAAGTGGAAGAAAAAAGTCGTAGCCGGAGGCTCTGGTCTCAACACTAACGGTTGAGCATAATTTATTTTCGAGGACACAAAGATCCCTCGGATTGACGAGACATGCATTGGACATAATTATGACATTGGAAATCTTAGGACTTCATGTATAAACGCTCCAGGATTGAGTATAAAGGCATGTGTCACATCCATTGAATCCAGCATTCCTCCTGACAGACCCTCGCCTGCCTCTCTCGAAATTGTGCTGTCGGAGGATTTGAAGTTTTTGACCCGCCCACCCTTCGCTTGTCTGACGTGAGCCTTTCGATTTGTTTGTTGGCTCCTCCAATTTACCCTTTGCAGGTGACACTGTGTCACTCTGCTGCCAGGAGAAGGATGGGTTCCCTTCGCTTGCTGAGTTTGAGCCCACGCCAGCTCGAGCTGAGCCTCTGTTTCGCGAGCTCAAGCTCTTCGCCAAATCTAAAAGTCGATCCAAAGCTGTCGAATCTGAGGATCAATAAAACTTGAAAATAAATTTATATGAACGGTTAGTACCACTCAGCGAGACGAGAGACATACGATAGCCAGACGTGAGAGTTCTTGTGCACGCACTCACTCAACTGTTGAACTTTTCACGCTATATAGCCCTGTTCAACAAGCGAAGGGTTCTAGCGTAGGTTGGGTTCAAGCGAGTGCAATTGGATTGCATCCGCTGTACAGTGGACAATACAGATATGTGTTTTATTTTCGCAGACGTGCCTCCGACAAGCACGTACACAAGTTGAAGTAGAGACTCTTACACAAACCCTGTGATACCAGCTTCTTTCACGACATACATGGCAAAGGCGCGCGTGCACAAGACCAAACCGGCGCGGTCCGAGTCCAACGAAATGGAGAAGAGCAAGCCTGCTGCATACGAATATAATTTAGTGTCGATTACTCCTTTAGCAGCTGCACTGGTTGCTGTTCTTGTGTATTGCAATAGCCTACTTGGCGAGTTCGTCCTCGATGATCGTGAGGCGATAGTGTCCAACAAAGATGTTCTTGGCCAGTCCCCACTTGCTGAAGTGTTTCTCAACGATTACTGGTGAGAACTCAGATGTTCAGTGGTTGATTTGATAAGTTGTGTAGCTAAGTGCAGTTTCGTGAATTAGTTCGGCAACCTGGCTAGCTCAGCCCACGTCCTCGGAGGGTCCGTGAGAGCGTTCTTTCCTTGAACTACTCAGCGTTGCCTTACGATAATCTTTTGTGTGCACCTTTAGGGGCACCGAGCTCAAGAACAACGAGAGCCACAAATCATATCGGCCTTTAACTGTGCTCTCCTTCCGTGCCAACCATGCAATTCACGGTTTGGAGGTACGCCCATTTGTCTTGGAGGTTTAGCGCGATGGCAAATGTGTTCTTCTTCTTACGCTACCTGTGCCCATCTTCCGTCTCTCGTTCCATGGATGTGTCTCAGCTGATTGATATTCGAAATCGCAACAACGTTCGGCGAGGTCTTTTGTTCTTCAGCAGTGTGTCGCAACAGCAAATAGTCGTGTGTGAATTTTGTGTGAAACTCGGCGCGTGTCACACCCATCTCGGAATCGTGGTAGCAAGGTCACAGGCACTGAGCGTAGAAAACTTTCATAGCATGAGTGCACGAAGTACACCTCGATTTACTTCACTGAAAGCGGGCACACTGCAGGTCACCGGCTTCCACGCTGCGAACGTCGGTCTTCATGCTATCGTCAGTGCGCTCTACACTCACGTTTGTCTAGACGTCCTCGGTCCGCCGTCTGCAGGGGCGACGGCAGGTATTTCTCTGCCCCTACTGCAACGCACCACGCCCGTTTCTTGCGAAACCGTGAGTTTTGGTATAAAGATGCCCGTTGCACCGTGTGCTGAGGCCTGATCCAGAACAGCTCAGGACTGTCACTTGCGCTCGGTGAGGACTGTGACCTTTGTGACGGAGCGCCCGCTAGCGACCATTGGTATCACCCTCTGTTTCCAGCTACTGACTGCCACGTGTGTGTCCCCGTCCAACCAGGTTTGCTGTTTGCGACGACGCCTATACATACAGAAGCTGTGGCGAGCGTCGTGGGCCGCGCGGAGCTTTTGTGCGCGTTATTTTATCTCTCCGCGCTCGGCGCCTACAAGTTTGTCCCCAGCCCTCGCAGAGCAGCTTATTCTTACGCGATCTTTATATCCGCCACACCTAGTAGTCGCTCTGCTTTGGCAAAGGTCGAACTTGCAAGAACGCGCCGCCACCATAAACTGGCGGTGCGAAGATGCCAGCAGCCGAGGGCTGCTTCAGACATTTTCCAGAGCAATATCCGGAACTCGGCTGCCTCTTGTCTGGACGCTTAACAGTTGCCAGCTTCTCTGCCTGCAGGAGATCGATTACGAGCTCCTCTCGCTCACGCTTCGCCTGGTTGTTCGGCACGATGCTGCTATCCGCCGCAGCCATGTTGGCCAAGGTGAGGCTACTTCTGCCATCCCCTCACGCAGCTGTGTTGGCAAACATAGCTTGAGACGCGGTCCATATCGATTGTAATGCTGGCTACTGGGGAGGTTTTTGCACGATGCCATACACAGTGGCACTTGGCGGGAAATAGGCTGGATGCCCGACTTTGTGGCGGACCGCTGCTCCTCTCAGTGCGCACCATACGTACAAGGCAGCGGCCAACTGGCCTGCTTTAGCCCCTCAGGACAGGGCGCAGCAAGACCGCTGCCACTTCGTCCCCCTCACCAAAGGTATGGGGAGTTTGTGGCAGGAGGCGGGTATCACGGCGCTCGCACTGGCTGCTGCATATGACCTCCTGCTTCACCAGCGCGTTCTATGCAAGCTTCCGTGGCAGCCGCGCTCGCCGGCTGCTTTGCCCGACAGCGTGGACAGCAGTGTGGGTATCCGCATGGCCTCGTTGCTGGCGGCCGCCGCGACGCTGCTGCTCTGTCGGCTGCACCTTATGGGCTCTTTACCCACCATATTCAAATGGGAGGTGACTCTCGATTGCCACTGTTTGGTGCGCCTGTGCGGTGTCTCTTCTGACGGGCCTCTCTCCTGCTTGCGCGGCGGCGCCTCGGGGCCACTTGCGCGGCCCGTTCGCATCCGACTTGCAGCGTGCACACCATCATCCTGCAGTCCGCTTTTCAGCGGTGCTCGGCCCCGTCGGCGTTCTTGGTGCTCGCTTTTACTACCTATCTTGTACGTATTGTGTACGAGCCCACCTTTGCTCAGAGCCCCGGCAGCTTACTTTTAAGGGTGTGCTGGAGCAGGACAATCCCGCCAGCTTTGCGCCAGATGCGTCGACGCGTGGGCTAACCTACGCTTACCTGGGTGCGCGGCACATGTGGCTTCTGGTCAGCCCTCTGAAGCTCTGCGCCGACTGGAGCGGCCACAGCATCGCCCTCATCACCTCATTAACCGACCCTCGTAATGCAGCAACTCTTGCCCTCGTTGCTGCCGGCCTTCAGCTGACGTGGCTCTGTCTTCTACGTCCTCGCCAAGGTGCGAAACGTTTGGCTCGGACTGCTCTGTGTGGGAGCGCGCATCTCAGTGAGACATGTGCGTTGTGTGAATACGCGCAGTTTACATAGAAGGCGTCGCATCGCACAGCTCTCTCCCATCAAGCGTGACGGCACACACCAAGGGAGTCATCGGTGCATTGAATGGCGAGATGGTGCAGTGACGATGCGATTTCAGGAAGGGAAGTATCAGTGCATGGATTGGCGAGATGGTGCAGCAATGATATAGATTTCGTTTTCGATGGAGCAGGAAAGTGGGGAGGGAATAGCGAGATTGTGCTGCAGCAGGGAGATGGCGCGGGACAGGTTGCGAGATGGGGGTGGGAAAGGCGGTCGGAGGGCTCAGGGAGGGTGAGCTGATTAGGCTGATGTAGCATCACTAGGTGTGCAAATCGCCTCCATCCAATTGAGAATGAAAAAGTATCCTGGTGGGGGGACTTTGCCTCTGGGCAGAGGGGATTGCAAGGACTCGGAGTGAGAAGGCGCATTCAGCTGCCCCGCTGCCGGCTGCGTGCGAGCAAGTGCACACAAATCGAGAGGGGCTAATCGCACTCAGTGCTGCAGCAACCCTCATTCCGTTTTTGCCCGGTGGGTGTCGCGTTCCCAGGACGGTGCTGCATGGCGCGGCCTCTTGGCACACTTCCCATCAAGTTCCCAGGCCGTGGCCCGTTGATGTGGCACCACTGGTGTGGCACCATTGATGCGGCAGCATTGATGTGGCAACATGACTTTTGGTTTAGGGTTTGTTCTGAGTTCAGTGGGTGTAGTAACACACATGTTGACCCCTTCGATGCATCCATAGATGAGAGGCGTTTCAGCATTCCCTCCGGGCCACAAGCTTGCTCAGATCTATTTGGATGGTGGGTGGTAGTCTTTAGGGTTCACTCATAACGCACAATGCACCGTACCAATCATAAACTCAAACATGAGGATGTGCCCTAAGAACATCTGCCATGTTGAAGGGGCAACCTGCGGCAAGTGCCCCTTGCGTAGTAAGTGTATTCCACTGTGCGGCTCTCTACAATAATGTTGGACTTGTGTTTCGGCAAGCCCAAACCCTAAAACCCACAGTGGCCATCAGCGCGCCCCTCAGGTCCAACCGAAGGTCCCTATGGCGAGCAGCCTGTCAGCATCATGCACGAGGAAGTGAATGGAAACGGGTGCGTGTGGTGGGCTCAGCGTCGCACATGCTCATTCGTGTTGGCTTCGTATTGGCTGAGAGGGTGCTGTACCTGCCGAGCATGGGTTTCTGCGCGATGGTGGCTCTGGGGATCGAGGTCAGGCCCTTCCAGACTTAGCGGGCCCCTAGCTGCGCTGTCATACTTCCTCGGTGAAGCGAGTCAGCGTTCTTCTGCAGTTGTTTTGTGCAGAATGAACTATCCACCCCGAAGCTTCACATGCCAAAACCAGCGCCGAGCATGCAGATGCATGAGAACAGCAAGGCGTGCCGTTGCATCGGTGCCAACACATGATTGGAGCTCAGTGGCAGCGGCCAGTCACAACATGCGGCCACTCAGTCACCACATCGCGCTGGGATTTGTCCTTTGATTCTGTCGATGTCCAGGTACCTGTTTCTGAAGATCTTTTGGGATGCACAGATCGGAGAACTTCTGACCGCTCTGTGCTTCCTTCGTTTGAATAGGAGCTTCATGGCCGATTAGGGCACATCCACCAGCCACTTGCGCGTCGGGCTCGAGCGGCACTGGTCGGTGTGTACACCCCTTCACTACCGACACGACCAGCCTCACTGCACCCTGAAGCGCTGCACGCCCCTTGAGGCAGGCGCGACGTGCGCGGCGCAGGGCACATCCCTCGGCACCCTTCCTCAGGGTTCGCGGGCTCTCAGGGACCGCGCCTCGCCGAACCCGGCTCTCCCAGGATCCTCATCACGAGTCTGCGTCGATGTCTTTGAGGAAGCCTTAGATTTCAGGGGCTTTCCATGAACCCGGACGGGGGGCTTGGAGGCCCAATGGCCTTGCCTTGGGGTGAGCACATCAATCGCAGGCAGTTAGCTCCGCTGCGGCTTCTGCACAAAGTTGGATGTGGATTTCCCCATTGGCCGCTCACGCTTCGCGGCCTTCGCACGCCCAAGCCGAGCAGCGTTCCATAGGCATGCGTGTGGATTGGTCACTGAGGGGTGAAGAGGATGTGCGAGGGGGGGGGAACTTGAATGGGGCGATGCGTACCCTTTCTTCTCGGTGCCGTGTGGACAGGTGCCCTGTTGCTGAGCTACTCAGGTGCGGCTGACGAGCCCTTCCCCCACCTGATGTGAGATGGACACGTTTGCAGTGGTCAAGCCGCCCGGCCGCCTTGGATTTGCCCGGTCAGCGCGGCGTGTGCTGATTGGTTGCGCTGGTGGGGCATCTGCAGCCAAGACGTTGCAGCGCAACCGAGCCTGGGGTAGCAGCCTGGCGTTATACGAGGAGGGCGTGCTGGTCAACCCGGGCAACGCCAAGCTGCAGGTCCGGGCGGTCTGCGCATGCGGTGGCTCCCGCACTTCTCTCGAGCCAATGGCTGAGCTCTTCAAGCCGCACCACCGCGGTGTTGACCAGGCTCGCCAGCTTTTCTTTACCTCGCGCTATTCAACGCATAGCATCCCATATTTAAGTTTGTTATGAAAGTAAGGGAAAAGCTGGCTTACGCTGAATTTCCTGTTCTCTTATAAACGGGCGATACTGATTCGTGATTATATGTCCAGAGAGAGAGAGAGAGACTTGGCCTTGGGGTGTGGGTGCCGGGTCCTGCGCCCCGGCAGTACAACCTGGGACTGGCTCTGCAGGAGAATGAGGCGGCCCCGGCATTGGCCGAGCAGCACTACAGAGAGGCGCTGCGGATCCGCTCGGACTACACCGCCGCCATGAGCAACCTGGCGGTCAGGAGGCCACGCTCCGACCCCCTTGCCCCCGCGCTTTGCTGCCCGGCTCCCTGCTAAAACCATCGAGTGGGTTACGAAGCAGTGCGGCTGATGCCTATGGTGCTTGGTTCTTGGGCTCCAGTGCCGCTCCTACGTTGTCAGTGCGCTGACGGCCCCGGGCGATGCGCGGCGCCGGCAGGTCATGCTTGAGGGATCCGGCCGCCTGCATGAAGCGGTGCGCGCCCCACGGAGGTCCCTGCAGCCGGCATGCCGGGCATTCCCTGCACTCGGTGCGATGGAAGTACGCAAGAGGCGCCGTGCTCCCCCCGCACAAAGCGGTCAAATCAACCCCTCCCCCTCCCCTCTGCTGCTCCCACACAGAAACGGTGGCATCAGCCCTCCCCCTCTCCTCTGCTGCTCCCACACGGAGAAGGTGACATCAGCCCCTCCCCTCCCCTCTGCTGCTCCGAAACACCCAGTCCGCATCAGCCTGTGGCGTTCGTGACAGAGAGACAGAACTCGAAGCAAGATGATTGGTCATCCTCAGTTCCCAAGTGCCGGCGCACCCATGGCGTTTGTGCGGCCAGAGGGCGATACTGCGAGCATGACTTTAGGCTCGGAGCGGGGAAGCAGCCGGGGTGCCGCCATGCACCAGGCTGTGCGAGGGGCGTTGTGGAGCTCGCGATGAGCAGGCGCTGGCGGCTGTGTGGCTGACAGTGCACCAGGCTGTGCGAGGGCGTTGTGGAGCTCGCGATGAGCAGGCGCTGGCGCGTGTGACAGTGCACCCAGGCTGTGCGGGCGTTGTGGGCTCCGCGATGAGCAGGCGCTGGCGGCGTGTGACAGTGCACCAGGCTGTGCGAGGGCGTTGTGGAGCTCCCCGCGATGAGCAGGCGCTGGCGGCGTGTGACAGTGCACCAGGCTGTGCGAGGGCGTTGTGGAGCTCCACGATGAGCAGGCGCTGGCGGCGTGTGACAGTGCACCAGGCTGGGCGAGGGCCTTGTGGAGCTCCGCGATGAGCAGGTGCTGGCGGCGTTTGACAGGAAGAGCTTCATCGGAGGGCGGTGAAACTTGACCCGTCCGCAGGCACGTGGGACAACCTCGGCACAGTGCTGCAAAAACAAGGCCGGCTCGAGGTGTGGCGCCGCCGCTCATCCCACAGGATACGCATGTGCAGTGGTGGCTTCGAATTGCCAGATGGCACTGCACCTCTGCGAGATACTCAAGACCACGTGGCACAACTTTGGCAGATACGCAGGACCACGTGGCACGACTCCGTTAGATAGGCCCTGATGCAACTCCGGCATGGTTGTGGCGGCAGGAGGCGCATCCGTGCTACGAGTCTGCGCTGTCCCTCGATCCCCGGCACGCCAAGACCTACAGTAATTATGGTACCCCCCCACGCACCCCATCAGCCCTGCGATAAGCACGGGTCCTTGCTACCAATGGCCGCCTGGCACGCTTCTGTTGATGTTCTCTAAATGCTTCTGCGCACATCCAGGGCTAACCCTAGGGCCACGGCGCACATCCAGGGCCCATCCTAGGGCCACGGCGCACATCCAGGGCACATCCTAGGGCACGAGCGCACATCCAGGAGCATCTAGGGCCACAGCGCACATCCAGGAGCCCATCCTAGGGCCACGGCGCACATCAGGGCCCATCCCAGGGCCACGGCGCACATCCAGGGCCCATCCTAGGGCCACGGCGCACATCCAGGGCCCATCCTAGGGCCACGGCGCACATCCAGGGCCCATCCTAGGGCCACGGCGCACATCCAGGGCCCATCCCAGGGCCACGATGCGCTTTCACCGCTCAGTGAAAGTTGTTCACAGGCCTCGCTCAATTCCCTTCTCGGAGGACTGTGGTTTGCTGTTTCCCGAGCGCGGGGATGCGCACTCAGGCCCCGCGCGCTTACTCCCCAAAAGAGTGAGCACCGCCACGCGGGCTATATTCGAAACACTTTCAATCAGTCGGAGGGCCTCGAAGCTTCTTTAGTGGCTGATGGCACGAGCGTGCTCCCCGCGGCCGATGTGGCTCTGCCGCGGTCGCCAGTGGGAAAGTCCTTCGAGTGGGCAACGCGCCTTCCTCCCAATGACGAGAGGGGAAGGGCGGGCACCTGCCCAGGTCAGCTGCACCAATGACGAGAGGGGAAGGGCGGGCACCGGCCCAGGTCAGCTGCACCAATGACGAGAGGGGAAGGGCGGGCACCTGCCCAGGTCAGCTGCACCAATGACGAGAGGGGAGAAGGGGCGGGCACTTGCCCAGGTCAGCCCCGCACCAATGACGAGAGGGGAAGGCGGGCACCTGCCCAGGTCAGCTGCACCAATGACGAAGGGGAAGGCGGGCACCTGCCCAGGTCCAGCGCACCAATGACGAGAGGGAAGGGCGGGCACCTGCCCAGATCAGCTGCACCAATGACGAGAGGGGAAGGGCGGGCACCTGCCCAGGTCAGCTGCACCAATGGCCAGAGGGGAAGGCGGGCACCTGCCCAGGTCCAGCTGCCAATGACGAGAGGGGAAGGGCGGGCACGTGCCCAGGTCAGCTGCCAATGGCCGAGAGGGGATGGGCGGGCACCTGCCCAGGTCAGCTGCACCAGCCCGACGAGAGGGGAAGGGCGGAGCATCTGCCCAGGTCAGCCGCACCAATGGCGAGAGGGGAAGGGGCGGGCACCTGCCCAAGGTCAGCCGCACCAATGACGAGAGGGGAAGGGCGGGCACCTGCCCAGGTCAGCTGCACCAATGACGAGAGGGGAAGGGCGGGCACCTGCCCAGGTCAGCTGCACCAGACGTTGGGCCGGCTTGATCTCGCCGAAGCTTACCTCCGCAGGGCGGTGGAAGAGAACCCCGCGCAGGCCTCCGCGCATTCCAACCTGGGCAACCTGCTGCAGGCGCGCCCCTGCTCCCCACCGGGTGGCCGCAAGCCAGGCTCCCCCTGGCACAGGCGGAGAAAATCCCAGGCACTAACAGCCGCTGAATCCCTGCTGCCAATGCCCCGTCGAAAGTGCTCACTTGTGTGCACTCGAGCGCTTCGCGGCCAGGCCCTCCCGAGCCTGCTGAGAAGCGCCCACCAGTGAGACGCGTGCCACCGCCCTGCAGGGGGGACAGAATGAGCGAGAGGCGCAGGGTGGTGTCTGGAGGGAGGAGGAGTGGCGGGCTGCCAGGCAGCAGGCAGGATCGCCGAGGCGCAGCAAGCCTACGAGGTGGACCACACCCTCACGCCCATATCGCCCTCGGGAGAGAACCTCCTGCACGGGAAGCGCTGCCAGGAGGCACACAGAAGCCTGAGGCGGGCGAGCGTCGCGCCTCCCCATGCATCCATTCTTGAGTGCAATAGCAGCTGTTGCGCACGTCGAAGCAAAGGCAGCATTTAGGGTTTTAGGGTCTTAGGGCTCCGATGAGCTGTGCTCGGTGCAGTGCGCACGTGGGAGCAAAGGCAGCATTTAGGGTCTTAGGGTCTTAGGGTTGCGATTAGCGGTGCTCTTTGTAGTGCGCACGTGGGAGCGAGGGCAATGCTTAGGGTATATGGTCTTAGGGCTCCGATGAGCCGTGCTCGGTGCAATGCGCACGTGGGGAGCAAAGGCAGCATTTGAGGTTTAGGGTCTTAGGGCTCCGATGAGCTGTGCTCGGTGCAGTGCGCACGTGGGAGCAAGGAAGGCAGCATTTAGGGTTGTGGGGTCTTAGGGCTCGATGAGCTGTGCTCGGTGCAGTGCGCACGTGGGAGCCAAGGCAGCATTTAGGGTTTTAGGGTCCTAGGGTCTTAGGGCTCCGATGAGCTGTGCTCGGTGCAGTGCGCACGTGGGAGCCAAGGCAGCATTTAGGGTTGTAGGGTCATAGGGCTCCGATGAACGTGCTCGGTCTGTGCGCACGTGGGAGCAAAGGCAGCATTTAGGGTTTTAGGGTCTTAGAGGGCTCCGATGAGCTGTGCTCGGTGCGGTGCGCACGTGGGAGCAAAGGCAGCATTTAGGGTTGTGGGGTCTTAGGGCTCCGATGAGCTGTGCTCGGTGCAGTGCGCACGTGGGAGCCAAGGCAGCATTTAGGGTTTAGGGTCTTAGGGCTCCGATGAGCTGTTCTCGTACAGTGGCACATGGGAGCAAAGAAGGCAGCATTTAGAGGTTGTAGGGTCTTAGGGCTCCGATGAGCTGTGCTCGGTTCAGTGCGCCCACGTGGGAGCAAAGGCAGCATTTAGGGTCTTAGGGTCTTAGGGCTCCGAGAGTTGTGCTCGGTGCAGTGTGCGTGGGAGCAAAGGCAGCATTTAGAGATCTTAGGGTCTTAGGGCTCCGAAGAGTTGTGCTCGGTGCAGTGTGCACGTGGGAGCAAAGGCAGCATTTAGGGTTTTATGGTCTAAGGGCTGCGATGAGCTGTGCTCGGTGCAGTGCGCACGTAGGAGCACAGGCAACATTTAGAGTTTAATGGTCTTAGGGCTCCGATGAGCTGTGCTCGGTGCAAGTGCGCACGTGGGAGCAAGGGCAGCGCTTAGGGTATGTGGTCTTAGGGCTCCGATGAGCTTTGCTCGGTGTAGTGCGCACATAGGAGCAAAGTCAGCATTTAGGGTTTTAGGGTCTTAGGGCTCCGATGAATTGTGCTCGGTGCAATGTTTGTGGACAAAGGCAGCATTTAGGGTTTTAGGGTCTTAGGGTCTTAGGGCTCCGATGAGCTGTGCTCGGTGCAGTGCGCACGTGGGAGCAAAGGCAGCATTTAGGGTTGTAGGGTCATAGGGCTCCGATGAGCTGTGCCTCGAGTGCAGTGCGCACGTGGGAGCCAAGGCAGTATTTAGGGTTGTAGGGTCTTAGGGCTCCGATGAGCTGTGCTCATTGCAGTGGCACGTGGGAGCAAAGGCAGCATTTAAGGTTGTAGGGTCTTAGGGCTCCGATGAGCTGTACTCGGTCAGTGCGCACGTGGTTTAGGGTCTTAGGGTCTTAGGGCTCCGAAGAGTTGTGCTCGGTGCAGTGTGCACGTGGGAGCAAAGGCAGCGTTTAGGGTTTTATGGTCTTAGGGCTGCGATGAGCTGCGCTCGGTGCAGTGCGCACGTGGGAGCACAGGCAACATTTATAGTTTAATGATCTTAGGGCTCCGATGAGCTGTGCTCGGTGCAAGTGCGCACGTGGGAGCAAGGGCAGCGCTTAGGGTATGTGGTCTTAGGGCTCCGATGAGCTTTGCTCGGTGTAGTGCGCACATAGGAGCAAAGTCAGCATTTAGGGTTTTAGGGTCTTAGGGCTCCGATGCGGCTGCATCTGCCTCAGTCTCAGGTGTGCACGTGGGGGCCAAGGCGATGTTAGGTTTTACAGGGTCTTAGGGCTCGAGTAATTTGTGCTCGGTCTGTGCATGGTAGAGACAAAGGGCGGCATTTAGGGTTTTTAGGGTCTTAGAACTCTTATGATGTCTTTGTGCTCCGTGTAAGTGCGCACGTGGGAATAAGCGATGAATTAAGTTTTAGGGTCATAGGGCTCTCCGATGAGGTGTGCTCGTGATGCGCACGTGGGGTAGGCGACATTTAGGGTTTGCAGAGTCTTAGGCTGGGGCTCAAAGGGTTGTGCTCGGTGCGGTGCGCACGTGGGGGCAAGGCCAGCTGACTGAGGGTCTTAGGGTCTTAGGGTCTTAGGGCTGCGATTAGCTGTGCTCTTTGTAGTGCGCACGTGGGAGCAAGGGCAATGCTTAGGGTATATGGTCTTAGGGCTCCGATGATCTTTGCTCGGTGTAGTGCGCACATGGGAGCAAAGTCAGCATTTAGGGTTTTAGGGTCTTAGGGC
>LGRX02016086.1:0-12764 GCA_001247695.2 Cymbomonas tetramitiformis
AACGGGGCATGTAGGGTACGGTCACTCGGGCATGCGGACACTGGGGCATGGGGCATACGGTCACTGGGGCATGGGGGATACGGTCACTGGGGCTTGGGGAATACTCACACCTCGGCCGACGGCTCGCCTGTTTCTGGATCAAAGACCATGGCTCCTTCAGCAATGCGAACAGTGCGCCACGCTGTCTGCACGTCCTTCGGTTTGACGTTCTGGTTGTTCCTGTACTGGAAACGAAGAAAATCACGAAGAATAGGACTAATCTCTGGCCGAAAGAACCCAATACGGGTGCCGTCTGTGGTTCTGAGATCGTGAACAGAACATTTGGGAGGGCAGGTGCTGATACAGTGGTTCGCGTGTTCCATGTTGACGTAGGTTATTGGAACAACCGGATACTCGGCACCCAAAGAGGAGGCAACTGGCACGCCGATCCGAAAGGAGGCAGAGCAGCCACAAAACCGCGCAGATCTGTTGTGTTTGAGCTTTGTGGCGGGACGTGGAACAACGCCTTCTGGAGGGGGAGCGCATGCAGCTTTCGCAGCTTGGCGTTTCCGCCATTCGGACTGGAACCCGCAACGACATGCGTAATGATGTTTGTAGGGCCAACCATCATGCGCTGGACGAGGTTTAGCTAAACTGCGGTCCGTTTTGGGAGGTTTCGTATATGGTTTTGTCTTGGCGCTGGCGTCGTTTCTAACGCGCACAATGTGAAACTGGTTCGGATTAGGATCACTGGAAGGTGATCCGTAGTTTCCTTCGCCCCGGACAAAATCCTGTACGCGAGACACTGGAAGGTACGTTGTTGGGAGCAGTTTTGGTTTAGCTGATCGCGGTATGCTTTCCCAGGACCAGTGAAGATCGTGGCGAGAAAGCGACCCCCAAGGGATCCGGTATTCTAGAGAGCCAGCGGTGCCAATAGTGAACATGGTATCGGCAAGGAGGTTGGTTGCGTCGGGCTGTAGGTTGGGGCATGTAGGTTTAGAACCCGCTGGTTCTGTGCTAACCTCCGCGGTGTTGGCATGCGCTGCAACCAGATGCGACGCAAAGCCGAACATCGCGCGTGAACGCCCGCTAAGGGTTAGGCGTGAAAAGAAAGACATGCCTTAGGAGTAGGAAAGCAGAAGACAACGGACCGGTAGAGGCTAGACACTGGTCGCTGACCTATTGGGTAACGAAACGCCCCACGCGGACGTCGTACCAAGCTGGAATGGTCCACTTAGGTACACCGTGTTGGTTGTAGAAGACCCAAAAGAATCCGCAATCTCTATTTGGTGGCAGCCAGCGCCGAAGCTGCAGTCTGAACGCGAGTGGAAGATGAATAGAACCGTCGTCTACATCTAATGAGTAGAACTCTAAGCGCCAGTGGCGAATGCGCGGAACCGCATAATTTCTGGTTTGTCGTATAGTAAAAGGATTGTGAGGACGAGCAGCTTCAGCTTCAGGATTGGGGGGACGCAGTGGTATCGCCATGTAATACAAACAAAATGAATGCAGGGCGGCTGTTTTTTGGAAGCATTTAAGTGCTGTGAAGTGAAGATTTCGCGGGAAGAATGGAATCTAGGGAGCGGTCGTTTAGATTTCGCCAGAAATCGCCGGCGACACGAGCGTGGCAACGCTTGTGTCACGCCTTCATGAGGTCAGGTCGCGATTTCAGGTCACCATGACGCGATCGGGCCATGACATCCTTCCCACCTGGTGTCCGATAGGCTTTATCCATATTACGGTAATGATATTCCTGATTTTAGCCTTAACGTTAAGACATTCAAGACAGTAGACACCGAAAGCCACGCAAACGCAGCCGTGGCATCGACCAGCCGACCACGCGATCGACGCGAGCTCTCCATGATATCGTCATGTCGATCGATGTGGCCGCGCATGTCACCCAAATTTTCCCAGAGCCCCCCATATTTCCCAGAGACCCCCAGATTTTTCCAGACGCGCCAGATTTTCCCTAAAATGCACCCAAAATTTTCAAAATTTTGAAATTTTTTAAAGCCAAAATAAGCACCCAAATTTTGAATAAAAATTTTCAAAATGTGTGGCTGCCCCAAAGTAGGCCCCTTGGGATAATTTGTACGCCGTGGGGCTAAGGGGGGCGAGAAAAACCTGCAAAAAGTTTGCAGAATTTCTGGGGTCAAGTCATAGAAGTCCGGAGGGGGTAATCCGTGTGGTGGGTGGGTGAACCGCTGAAGGTGGGCGGTCGAGTGATTCCCTTGATGGCTAAGGGCGTGCGAGCTACTCGGCGGATAGTCCCCAAGACATGCCTATAAGTCCCTTGCGGGGTGGGGGGTGGAGGGGTGGGAGAATAGTGGGATGACAGCCCGTGGCTGGCACTCGCGAGAGGTCTACGCGACTGAGTAAAAAACGGTATCGATTTTCTGAAAAAACTGGACCGTCATAGAGCAGGGCATCGTATCGGTTGCAGAATTGCTTATCGCTCGATTTCGATATTTAATAATTCTAATCGATTATCGGCGATATCGATACATATCGATATCTCAAAATTATATACGCTTTCTCATATACGACACATAACACTTTGAATTCCGAAGCAAAGCGATACCGATATATCGCAAAATGGATATCATCGATCGATTGAGACTTACTTGCGCAGCGATGCCATCTTGAGCGTGACGTCTGCTGTTACCGGCAGGCCGTTCGCCGACTTCGGAATCGTACGCATACCGCCCAAAACGAGTTCATCCAGGTACCCGCAGTTTTGAAGTTTCGATATCACGCGCGTGATGTTAGGGTCCTCGACGGGCATGTTGATCAGGTGCAACACGTGCAGATTCTCCAATATTTCAGGGGCTTGCAATGTCAGGAGCACCGCCTCACGAAAATTTTCGACGCTGCGCATCGTCAGCTCCGCGTGCGCGCGTTCCGTCTCGTCATCGTCCGTGTCCGTATCCGACGACCCAATCGACGTCTCGCAGTCTGCGCCGGACTCGCACCAAGTGATGAATCTGCAGTCGGTACGGGTCGTCGCGTATGCCATTGTCAAGGTTAATATACAACCTTTCAGACTATGCGGCTGCTATTGAACTGTAGCAACGCGCAACAATATTTGGTGGGGTATGAGTGCAGCCTCTGGTGTCCAGAAGTATCTGCTTGAGCGCGATGCTCCTCATATACTCATAAGCGTTACCACCATCGGGTTGTGAACCCGAGGGCATTGGGTGAACTAACAGTATCGACTGGTCGAATTAGCCTGTTGATACCCGCATGTTGTCCAGTTCATGCTTGAAGCGAAGACGCGTCCTCTCAGAACAGTTTGTTCTTCAAGAACTTGTCTTGCTTCGCCATCGAGATGCCGTACTCGGCCTCTCGATGACAGATGCCACTCATCACACACATGGTGAGTGGATGACAGATATTATGATTGTACATGTCATAGTCGACCGTACTGACAATACTCGACGACCGTATGTCATTATAACATATGACATGACATGACATGACATGACATGACATGGTATGACATGTATGTCACGTATGGCACATATGTCATCGGTCATATCCCTGACAGATCTCCCCTCTTAGAAGAGTCGTGACCTCACAATATAGGGTGCATACCTTTGTATATGTCTTTGATGTCTTTGTTGTTGAGCTGGTACCAGTCTTCTTACACCGATGAGGCGTCCCTCAAGGTGTTTTTAGGATATTGGGGGGAACTGAGTCCACTTTAAACCCTCACCTTAGGCATTTAGCCAAACAGTTCTTAGGATGTAGCCCCCATGAATTGCGTATCGTATTTCAGAGTGACGTTTCAAGGTATCTTCCGAGGTTTACGTTACGGATAGATATAGCGCTGCCGTTCGTATCGTATTTCAGAGTGACGTTTTTACGGCTTTATATAATGCATCCACCTCTTCCTCCCCTCAGAGAGCTTACTCCCTCACAGAAAAGAGGATATATATATGTGTGTGTGTGTGATAGGGTATATATATATCTCTCACGGTAAGCAGTGTACAGAATGGCAGGGGGCAGAGGTTCACTGTGTGCTAAGATGATATAAAATACTGAGCAGAGTGTTTTATGAGTCGGGAAGCTGTGACACGGTGACTGGTGACAACACAGGTCGAGGGTGAATGACGGGTGACCCACCTTGCCTGGTGGGGGGGGAAGAATCCCCGTGACACCACCTCACCCCGTGGGGATGAGGTGTCACCAGGCAAGGCAGCATGCAGAGACAAGGAGCCACACCGGCTCGGCTAGCATGGCTAATCCCAAGTCCAATCTACAAGGCAGTGCTAACCCGCAGGTGCACGTCACGGCTAATGTCGCTTGTCTAAAGTGATAATCTTTCAGTCTTGCTTGCTGGAAGTTGTTCCCTGAATTGGCGGAATCCACGGCACGGTACGCAGCGCCGGCCAATCGTCGTCATCGTAGTCCGCAGAGTCGTCGGGCTCTGGTCCAGGAGGATCGTGATCGAGAGGCAGGCGGAGAGTGAAAGCAGCCGTCTCAGAGCCGTCAGCCGCAGCAAACTGCGGTGAGGGAGACCCCTCGGCAAAATGTACGGCGGCCGCTGCAGCGGGGGCAGGAGGCGCGGGCGGCTGCAACCATGCGTCAATCGTGGGGCGAGGCGGTGCCGCTGGCGCGCCCGCTGGTGCCTGCCTGGGGGCAAATGATGCCGCGCATGAATAAGGGCACACGCCACGGGTGGGGAGGTGAGCGTCAGTGAGCCCCCAGAGGCGGAAGCATGTCACGCAGGGGTAGCCGACACCTTCCCACACGAGATAGAGGCCGCGGCGGGGCGACGGCTTCCAGTCGCCGACGGGCTTGACGATGTTGCTGCGCTGCACGGAGTTGAAGGCGATGCGGAGGTGGGGGCGTGCTTGCCACCACCGGACCCCGCGGACGGGGAACGAAGCCGTGCGAGATGGCCCTCGCTCTGCCAGACCGTGCTGAGGCGAAGGAGCAGGGCAGGGAACGTGAATGCGTGGCCGGCAGCCAGCTCACGCAGCACCACCAGATACAGTGGTGACACATGAGCAGGGGAGAAGTCCTCTCCGGAGGCCTTTCGGCCAGTTTTCGAGAAAACATTTGTTTTTTCTTGTTTTGACATCTTTTTGCATACTTAAGGGTCAAAATTCTTTCGGCCAATCTTCGGCCAAACCCTCTTTTTGGGAGACTCTCTCGGCCAGGGGCCGGTCAATCGCGACAGGACTTCTCCCCTGCACATGAGGGGAGCTGGCTGCTGACCGGCCAAGAACGTGATGCAGGTCCTGCACCCTGCCGGCATCGTCATAGGTGGGGTGCAGGCGCTGGTGCTTGTCCCCTAGCACCCGAAACACCGTGAGCTGGGGGGCAGGGTCAGCGGTCTCGTCGATGGTGGTAGACCGCAGCTTCGTCCAGAACCGAAAGGTGTCGGGGTCTGTGGTGGCTTCGACGTGAAACCGAAGGCGCTGCAGAGCGCAACGTCCATCACGCGGGTGGACACGGGCGGACTCCTGGAAGAGGGCCAGTGCCGTACCCTGGAGGACGCCCTTGAGGATGTTGAAGAGGAGCTCGTTGAGGGACCAGTGGTACACCAGGTACTCGTGCTCCAAGTCAAAAAGCTTGTCGTACTCGAAGTGCGAAATCGGGGACAACACGTGTCGAAGGTTGCTGAGGAGAATGGCGAAGTCGGCCTCAGCGTCGGAACCGTCGAGCGTGAAACCCTTTTGGGGCTTAAAGCCATGGGAGCGGAGTAACTTAACTATCCGGTTCCTCCCCATAGCTGAAGGCGTAGTCCATGCGGTCGCCGTACTCGTGCTGCTGAGAAGCCCGGACCGGGGTAGAAACCCAGACCGAGGCGTCGCGGTGGAATTCAGCAGACGTGGCAGCGGGTGAAATGGAGTCGGGCTTGTTGATGAGGGTGTTCATGCGCACCACCGGATCAAGGCCGGCAGTGCGAGCACGCGGCGAATGAGCCTGGGAACCAGACTGCGGTGATGATGTAGGCGTGGGCGAAGCTGATGCCGCACGCGCAGAGCGGAGCACGTCACCGAGACTGCGGCGGCTAGCTGATGCCATGGCGGGTAAAACGTAAGGTGGAGTGCCCAGCGTGTTTGTAGATGAGGGCGTTGGTGCGACCCTGGCCTCAGATGGTTCAATAAGGCGAAAAAGAATCCCAGCGAATGCAACGCTGGAAAAATGTTGCGGCGGAGACTGGTGTCGACGCGGGACAAGACGAAGCTGGTGCGGACGTCGAAGTCGTTGTACGAGAGGAGCTGGTGCGGCCTCAAGGATCCAAGTGAAAACCTCCCCAAGTGGTGGCCGATAACCTCACAGAAAAGAGGATATATATATATATATATGTGATAGGGTATATATATATCTCACGGTAAGCAGTGTACAGAATGGCAAGGGGCAGAGGTTCACTGTGTGCTAAGATGATATAAAATACTGAGCAGAGTGTTTTATGAGTCGGGAAGCTGTGACACGGTGAAGCGCGTCAATGTGCACCCTATCTCCTTCCCCCCATAGGGCGAACTGACTGCTGCTTGTGTTGAATTAACTCCTGGGAGGTATAACGGTTCTCTCTGCCCTTCCGGAATTTGTTTTTTTTTGTTGAGATGTTTGCGGTATACGCTTTCCCCCGAGCCAAGGCGCCGCGATTCGTTCCGTGCTTTCCGGAGCTTTCGCCCTTATCTCCTTGTTCTTTGTCTCACTCTCGTTCCTTGATGTGTGCGCTCGGTGCGCAAATGCCTTAGCGAGCGTATAGGGGCCAACATCTTTATCGCATGAGGAAGGGGAAATCTCTTTGCGCTCTTCTTAAGAGGCCAATCGTGCGTATCAGTCAGTATGGTAGTCAGTCAGCGCTGAATACAATGATTTTCCGTTTTCCTTTCTGCAACTTTCTTGGCGTTATCTCACTTCAATAATTGGCTTATAAATTGTTCCCCTTTGAGCTTTTCGTGATTCCTTCCCACATGCCAAGCGCAATACTGTTGAATTGCGCTCACATGTGCGAGTTGTGTATTCTGTTTTCCAGGGTTCCTTCTTCCTCCCGACTCCTTCAAATTTGCGATCCACCTTCAAACGACGATCGCTCTTAATTGGAAGATGCGCTCTAAATTGGAAGATTTTTTGAAGGTCATTGTTTTGATGTTTTTTACATTATTTTAAACATATCATGCCCAAAAAATAGGGTGGTTATAATTTTGGAAGTTTTTCTCATCGTATGAGGCGGGGTTTTCAGAATTCTTACGCGTGACTCTTAGGCATATTGAGGAGTGTTCCAAAAATCCACATATGGTATTAGATCGAGATTAAAGGTTATAAAATGGAAGTAAAAAGGGAAAAATATGTACCTGTTTATCGTATGTTTGATATTTTCATCGATTTCAGCACAATTTTGCCAAAACCCCCCTCAAACCCTATGCTTTATCACACGCGTATTCACAAAGGGCGGGTAACATATGTAAAGGTTCTTGCTAATGGACCCGTCACGTGCTATGTTATAATGTAGTTTGCCATAAAACATATTTGAACAAATAAACTATCAAGCACTTGCATCTCCGTGCAGATTTCTGGAGCAAATGGCCCTCTAGCGGGGGAAACCCTAAGTGGTAACACCAATTTAGGGTGTAAGCACAACCACATGTGTACATGCATGCACATACGAACTCTTGACTGCACTTATTTACTCTTCAGAGTTCTCCAGCAGTGCTTTTAAAAGCTCAGCTTTCTCCTCACAACCTGGAATTCCGCCTTGAACACCAGATTTTGCGGTCTCATCCCAGCATGTCAACACCTCGTTCACGTCAAATGTAGACTTCATGCGAAGGGTGCGGGCACCCCGTACGAAAGCTCCAGCCTCACAGAGTTGTTCTACCGTCTCGAACGTTCTCCGTGACTGTGCTGGCAACCAGAACTGCCAGGTTATCTCCTTCCGTGAGGCATGCTGCCCCACCACCTCCACGAAATGGAGTGGGAGTGACTTACCGCCGTCCGGGAGCATAACGTTGAACCAACACTTGTCGCTGGCTTCCCCGCCTGCAACGGTCACGGCATAGCTGCCCACAGTCATGTCCTCGAACCGGTAGTCGGCTGCCAAGTGTTCCTTCTGCGATGCCAAACGCATCCCACGGTCATATAGACTCTCGTCAACACCGGAGGAGTGCTCATCGTCGCCATCATCCGTGCCCTCACTGCTGCTGGGCTGTTTCTGCTGTTTTGGCTGCTTTCCAGGCTTCTTCTTGCGCGCTGCAACCTGCCGACTCCGACTGCGAGTGGCAAGATCCATCTCCATATCAGTATCATCGCTGTCGCCTTCGGAGGCGGGTGAAGTTCTGCGCGCCCTGTTTTGCCTTTGTGCGCCTGAAAACCTCTTGCGAGCAGCAGGTGGATCTCCTCCTCTCCGACTCCTCTTTCCATTTGCTTCACGCACACCTGCCTCTGCACGAACTGCGGGAGCTTCTTCACCAGCTTCTTCTGCCTCTGCACGAACTGCGGGAGCTTCTTCACCAGCATCTTCTGCCTTCAAAAGCTGGATCAGGCGTTCCAACTTCTTGGTCTTGGTCGTAAGACCCCGCAGTTCAGCATTCCGCTCAGATAACACTCGGTGTAAGTGTTTATCCTCGTACCTGCGTAAGCGAACCCTAGTTTGAAACTTCTCTATACACTTCGTATTATCTTCGCATACTCTTACACCGCAATGACGGACTCTCACGACGACGAGACTAGAATCCTGAGGGAAGTTTTTCCCTGGATGAGTGAGGGTTTTCTTAGCGAAAATCAAGAACAAGGAACGACCTCTTCTACCGTCGTTCCGAACACACCAGGAACAACGGACTCGGACGACGAGGTTACAATCTTGCGGCAGGTTTTTCCTTGGTTGCAAAGCTCCACAACAGCGACACCTGAAGACGAAGCGACGACTTCTTCTACCGGGAATCAAAGGACTCCCGCAACACAGGAGCAAGCCGCCACCACCACCAACTCGGAAAGAGAGGAAGGAAACAAGTGCGTCGTCTGCTTAGAAATAGTTTTCCCCGCGGAAACGTGGGTTTCAGGGTTAGGATGTGACTGCAAAAACGTGCTGTATCATCACCCTTGTTTCCAGGCCTACTTGGCAAGTTGCACGGATATTGCAAAATGCCCTTGTTGTAGGAAGATCTGGAGCTAGAACAAGAAACCTACCTGACTTTGCTTAGACACTTGAAGGACAACAATGACAAAATAAATATAAATAAGGTATAAATGAGATCGCACTAGGCTGGTAAACGGTCGTCTTACCTTCTGGAAATCAGCTCAGTACAATACTTGGCCTCGCGCATAAAAGCCACAACCTCGTTGATGTCAATATTTTTCAGGACTTCTTTCTCCACCACTTGTTTCTTATGCGTCACGCCGTCGAAACATACATTGAACTGCTCCGCCTTAGCATACCGCGTCTTCAAGATCCCATCGCATTTGACTGTAGATGCGCGGGTATGCGCACGTGTCAGCAGCAGTGAAAGGTCCCACTTCGGAGGTAATCGCTCGGGATGTCGCTCTCGCACGGCCTCCACCTTCAAAGGCAAGGGGAAGGTTGCTTTCAATTCCTCGTGTCGTTGTTGGCTCACCAGATCTGGCGTTGCGGCTCGGAGTCCCAATAGACAGCTCCGCGTTGTTTGCTCCATGTCCAATACCTTGTTTCCCTTCCCCTTGCGCTTCCATTCCGGGTTGTCCATATAGCCCGGGGCGGAGTCGACGTCGGGATAACTGGTACAAATAATCAGCCCAAGGTTCGGGTCCTCGTCCACGCCACTTGGTAGCCATTCCTTGAACCTGTCACCAAACTTGTACTTCGCTCGGACGAGCTTGTCCGGAGCGACGTAAAAGCACCAAGTATGCACCTTGCGGTCTCGTCCAGCGTGGCCACCAAACTCTTCGTTCAAGTGCGGGTCGATCCACGATTTGAAGTCCAAGTTGCAGCCGACGACGTACGTGTGCTTGTTGATGGTTGTTATCGTCCAGGCAAAGAGAAAGGCAATCCATTGTTCCAAAGATATGAACCAATGGCCTTTTTTATCCGCGGTCTTACCCCACAACAGCATCTTCAGCAACCCGAAAAAGCCATCGACGTCGTTGTGGGAGTGGCCTACGGGCAGACGGTGTAGGTAGATCTCTTTGTACAGCCCGTGGTGAACCAGGATGCAGAAGAAGGCGAAAACATGCCGGTTCCAGTTTTCCGACCCTCCGTCCATTTGCACGTGGCATGTTTGCCGAAAGTGCCGCTCCGTGTTCTCCACCACATACCGTAGCAGAATATTGAGCGTCGTGAGGCACATGTTCACGTCTTTGCCAGGAACCCATGGCATAAGTAAACACATGCACAACACCGTGCCGTGCATCACGACTGCTTGCAGATGAAGGTGGAAGAAACTTCCAGCTTTGTCGCTCATCGCCTTGACCTTCACGGGGAAGTGCGGACAAACGGTGTTGTTGTTTGCCGCCCCGTCGAAACAATACGAGTCACTGATGCCGAACTGGTTGGCACTATCAGCACGGGTGTTATTGTACTGAGCTCTCTCATTTCGATAATCACTCCGGTGCGCGTCGTTAAGCGTCTTCCAGTCCTCCAGGTCCTCCAAGTCCTTTACAGCACGGCGCTGCTTCGTCAAGATTTCGCATGTCGTGCACTTACCTGCACAATCCTTCCGCTTGCGCATGGTAATATGCTTCGCGCGGAGGTACTCGCGCAGATACTTGCGAAACTGCGTGATTTTAACCTGATAAACGCCGCGACGCATAAGCTTGTATGCGGCATAACAATCGGCTGGTCGGATCGGATTCATTTGGAGTTTGCCGTTTTGAGGTTGTGGCTCCGCCAACGGCAACAGCTCGTGAGCAGCGTACTCCAAGAAATAAGTCCAGTTCAGGTTCGTCGGGTCGTTGTACAGCGTCAAATTCCTCTTCCTTGTGCTCTCCAGCATGCCGCCCCCCCACACGTGCGCGTGCCACTTGAACCATGTGCTTTCGGGAATAAAGTGCAGTCGTCGAAACGCATCCTTGCAGACTTTCTTGCCCAGGAACGTCAGCGAGTCGAACATCTCTATTTCAAGCTTCTGCGAACCGGGCTTGAACCTACGCGCACGAGTGAGCTCCGCGACGATGTTCTCCTTGAACTGGCGACCGCTTAGCGTAGACTTCTCACGTAAGTACGCCTGCACGGGACGATACTCGAATTGGGACAGACAGCGCCTCCCACACCTGCATTCGTTGGCGGGGTCCATCAGATCCCCGATCTTTGTCACGCTTTCCGCAGTATTGTTGGGCCCATATCCCGACGTTTTGGATTCTGCTTCCGGTTCGGAACGCTTCGCCTTTCTTGGGTTGATGGTTTTCGTCTTGCATATAAAGTCTTCCACCGTTTCATAGTAATAATCTTCTGAACCAGAAGAATTAGACGAAGCGCTAAGCTCAGATTCGCCTTCAGAGCACGACGAGCATAACATATTTCCTTCCTTCCCGCTTTAGCGACTTGGCGCCTTCTCAAATGTTTAAGCTTCAAAGTTTCAAAACTAATGACCGGCGCGACGTTCCAGGCGTTCGAGCGTTTGATTGCCTTTCAATCGTCACATGTAGTCAGATCGCACTAGTCACATCACTAGTGCGATCTGATTTCGCACTAGTCGCGCGACTAGTACGGACTAGTGGCGTGAGTAGTGCGTTAATAGTGTGGTACTAGCGCGGTACTCGCGATATGCTATCTTTAAGAGTTGATTTTCACTATCGCAAGTATACTTTTCTGTGGACACAACTTTTTATCTTCTTTCTTCTCACTTACCATACTCCTACGTAATCATGTCTGACGAAAAACTCTTTGGTGAAGGCTTCAAAGCGCAATCGGTGGAAGACCTTGACAACAGCGGCACACAAGAGGTCCGACACTGCGCCAAGATCCTTAAACGCTTGTTGACGGACGAGCAGCTGCAAACGATTTTCCCCATTTCGGGGAACAAAAGTCAACTGTCCGGAACGGGGGTGGAGGTGTTGCTCACTCCCGATATCATTGAGAACTGTTTTGAACACTACACGCCGGCCGACGCGGCGTGTTACCGCAACCTGGCGTCGTGGCAATTTCTGAAATCGGTGACGCAAACCCAGTTCGTGGAAAAGATGGAGGAGGCGGAGAAACGAGGCACAAAACCAGGATTGTTTGATATTTTCAACAAGGGGGACGCGGCGGAGAAGAAGGAGGAGGCGAAGAAGGAGGGCAAAGGGGAGGATGAGGACGAGGATGAGGACGAGGTGGAGGACGACCAAGAGGACGAAATTGAGATCCCCTGCGCACAGCTTCCCGCAGAGGACCCAGAGAAGAAGTACACGACCTTCGCAACTAAGAACGGTTTTGAGGTGATGTACAAGCTGAACGAGGACGGGGTCCAGCAGCCCGCTGGACTCGAGAATTCGGACGAGGACAACGACCGGTTGGTTCTCTGGAACTACTCAGAGAACTTGCTGATGAAGGCGGTGCTCACATTGGTGCGAGTAAATCAGTACTTGCCGCATTCTCAAAAGCATCTGGTGCACGTCATTAAAAAGTTCCAAGTCCCCAAGCAACCGGCGGAAGAGACCGTCGACTTTGATGACGAAAACTACCGCATCCTGACGGCGTTGGCGCCAGCAGCAGCCCTGCCAGAGCCAGCAGAAGAAGCAGAAGCAAATGCAGAAGCAGGAGCAGCCCCAGCAGCAGAAGCAAAACCAGAAGCAGCAGCAGCCCCAGCAGCAGAAGCAAAAGCAGAAGCAACAACAGAAGCAGCAGCAGCCCCAGCAGCAGAAGCAAAAGCAGA
>LGRX02016088.1:0-10607 GCA_001247695.2 Cymbomonas tetramitiformis
TCAACTCCCTCTAGCTTCCCTTCATTGTGGGCCTTCATCACTGAAAGCGAAAACATGAAATACCAAATCGTCAGTTAGCTACTGCAAAAACACCTAAGAGCAAATAAGAATACTGTCGAGACGGGATTCACAAAAAATGGTAGCACCTCTCTGAAGTTGTTTGAACAACTTGTGCGATTGCACCGAGATAGCCCAAGCAGCCCAATGCACGTTCTTATTGTCTGCATTCAGCTTCTGGTGATTGAACACCTGCGTCTTCAGCGCCGTTTCGAATTCGGGATTCAAGTTCTGCTTCGGCGGCACCCGACTGAAAATCACGTTCTCAAACCTCTTCATTGCAACGTCTCTCTCGCTGGGGTCAGCCATCAGTTTCTCCACGTGCCTTCGCATGCCAAGAATGATCTCCGTGATGTTGCGGTGCTTCATGTAGGCGTCAATGTTGTTCTGCTCATTCCCAAGCTGCGTGCGCAAACGAATTGCACGGATCATGACTATAGCTGAGAAGCTGGCCGACCGTAAACCCTCCCTAAACACTTGAGTATGTAAGCCCTGAGAAGTACCTGAGAAAACTGGCATGAGTGAGACACACCTGATTCATTTCGATGGCGCTCAAGTTCATGAAGAGACGGCATTCGATGAACTGAAACGCTTCCGTTCGATTTTCATGGTTTGCGTGCTTTGCTTCATCCGCCTTGATGCAGCGACGCTTTGCCTCCAGCAAATGCTGATGTCCAAAGCAGGTGAATCTGTAGAATAACAAAGAAAGTGTAAGTTGGAACACATATGCATGCATCCATCAACGCAATGGGTCTTACCTGTATCTGCCTTGCCCGATGTCCGCCCAAACGAATGCCTCTGGGTTGGTGCTTGTTGGATCGTCTTGATTCTCTATGACGGAAATCAGGGCTGGAGATCCCGAACCGGTGTGTGGGTTCCATTACATCATTTCGGCAGTAGCCTGGGCGTGATGTTCGTCCAGTGGTCGAGGGCGATACGCTCCTTCTGCATCATCGATGTACCGGATGGGGATTCTCCACGATGTCGCACATGGATTATTATTGTCGACCAACTTATGCATGTCATCGATTTTCCTGATGGCCCACAGAAGCAACGTATACTTGGTTTTAGTAATGCACATACACCATCAAAAAAAGCAATGGTCGTATAAGTAAATCTCAGGAAGGAAGATGCATACTTGCGAATGACAGCCTGTTTTTTTTGCTCCTCTGCCTCGGTTTCATCGGCGGTCTTCGGAGTCTTTGAAGGGGACACAATCTCCTCATCATCCTGCTTCATGATGAATGCAATAACTGGCCGCTGCGGAGTTCCAGCTGCAGGAGATACAAGGCCCGATGATGGGAGAGGGCTTGCCGCTGATGGCCCTGGAGCAGGGTTTGCCCCTGATGGCCCTGCACCTGCAGGGCTTGCTGTAGAGAGTCTTCGAGTAGGTGCACGAGTGCCTTGAGCAGGTGAAGCAGCTGAAGTTAGAGGTGGAGTTCCAGCTGCAGGAGATACAAGGCCCGATGATGGGAGAGGGCTTGCCACTGATGACCCTGGAGCAGGGTTTGCCCCTGATGGCCCTGCACCTGCAGGGCTTGCTGTAGAGAGTCTTCGAGTAGGCGCACGAGTGCCTTGAGCAGGTGAAGCAGCTGAAGTTAGAGGTGAAGTTAGAAGTGAAGGAGGTGGAGCCGTTTTTGGAAATGGTTGTCTACGACCCGTATCGTGTCCACCTCCAACTGGAGGTTGCGTTTGCACCTCAGCTTCATTCGTCTCCACAGACCCCAGCTTCAGGAGATGCAGGCTTGCCACCATCGGAACCTTCTCACAACACAAAAGCAAATCAATTCTCAGTATTTAAATACATATATCATTTTTGTGACCTAAGACGGAGAGCGAAGGAGAAAGGGAGATAGAGAGCGAGAGATGTTTTATATCGGCTCACCGGCATCGCTTTCAGAGTTGGCATCTTGTTGCGTTGGAGATGGAGACTCAGCTTCAGGAGATGCAGGCTTGCCACCATCGGAACCTTCTCACAACACAAAAGCAAATCAATTCTCAGTATTTGAATACATATATCATTTTTGTGACCTAAGACGGAGAGCGAAGGAGAAAGGGAGATAGAGAGCGAGAGATGTTTTATATCAGCTCACCGGCATCGCTTTCGAGTGCCGAGTTGGCAACTGGTTGCGTTGGCACCTTAGCCAAAGATTGAGGAAGAAGGTCCGCACTGCCGACACCCCCTGCCAACACAAAAGCAAATTAATTCTCAGTATTTGAAGAGATAACATTTTATCTAAGATAGAGAGAGGGAGATTTACCTATGATCCAAAGGTAGTGTTTCGATCTCACGAGTTCGTCGTCCTTTCCAGCTTCCTTATTAGCAAATCGGATGCGGGCCACCGTCGTGTCGTCTTCACGGACGCTGCCGTCTGGAGCTGTCCACGTCGGGGCGCTGTCCAAAATGTAGGCATATCCTCGTTTGTGGAAAATCGGTGTGGTGTCAATGACGACGACACCTTTCTGCATCAAAGCAATCTCTTGTCCTTCAGGTCGAGGACGGACGGGCTCGTCTTGCACTGGGGCCTTCTCCGCCGCTTTTTGCAAGTTTTCGACGGACTCGTATACTTTCTCTGGAACGCTCTCCGCAAGGAGATGATCTTCGGCTTTGCAAATACTCGCAAGATCTGGAAGATACTGTTGCGATCAAACGGATAGGTGAGAAGCAGCGGAACGCGATAAACATTAAAATAACATAAAATTGACAGAAGGGGTGAAATTTGAAACCATTACCTGGGAGACAAACGCGGCCCATGTCGAGATGTGCAAAGTCGGTTCAACGATCTGGAGATTATTGTTTTTGGCGGTGTATTTCTTTGAGTGGAGTCGAGAATAATCCTCGTACTGCTCGGTGTGAATAGCATGCAATGTATCCACAAGTTCAGTGAAGTACTTGAGCATCTTTGGGAAATATTCGTGTTTCAAGTATGCTGCTTCACCAATATTCTTCTGAAGATGGTCGAGTCGCTCGTTGTCTTGCGTGATACGCATGTACTTTGCATCGATAGCTCTGAAGATATCTTCACGGCGGAAATCCCGGTTCGTGATGAAAGGCGATTCAGAAAAGCAGTCAGAGGCAGCAGTGTACATTTTGGGCACTGTACCGCTGGGTCTCTTTCTTATGGGTTGCGCGCCAGGGCAAATGAATTTATCCATTGCGAGCATAATGCCTAAGAAGCGAGGATGCTCTGCTCTGTCCTTGTCCTTGGCGATATCGATATACGTCTTGAACCATCGTTCAACATCGGTCATCTCGGTGTCAGCGTCAGGTTCAGGGATTTCAGGGTGACCAAATGACAATACTTTGTCGATGATGACTCCCGCAAAGAGGTGATTAGGTACAACTGAAAAGAACGAATGAATTCGAAAGGCTGAATTAGAAAAGATAAGCAGAAGATAAATAAGGCCTGAATTAGAAGGAGAAGGAAAACGAAGGGAAGAATGAGAGAAAATACTGACCAATTTTCCCATTTTTTCCTTTCAGGGGCTCTACGTTCCTCTTCGCCAGAGTTTGAGCGAAGTCCACGAACGGACAGCAGGGCGTTTGGGGCGGAATTCCCACCAAATATTCGAGAACAAAGAAAGTCCTCGCCCTTCTGAGGGTTATCTCCACCCAATTCGAACGTGATCCCGTATCGTTTCCCCGAGGGCTTCGCCGCTTCATAGGACGTCACCACCGCTTAGATGGCTACTATCCCATGGTCCTTGTGGGAGGACCATAATCGATTATGGTCCTCCCACAAGGACCAATATTGCAAGAATTTAATTGGGCATTGGTTCGGATCTAGAAGGCGCGCCCAATGATTTTTAGTATCAATGGGACATATATTAATTACTTCGATGCTTGGTCCGGCCTGGATCCACCCAATATATCCATGGCGTTCGCATTTGCGACAAGCACCCTCAACTTTTTCAGTTTGCATTTTTTTGAAAATTCAAAAAGGCACAAAAATATACGATATCTTCAATAATTTTTTGGGAACAGTATGTGCAGGCTACACCGGCGTCCATGCGATCATATCGATCTTATACACTACATGTCCCCATCATATTTGGGTCATACGTCATATTGGAGTGCATATATTGGCCATCTCTAATGCGTATTAACAACCGTACACCTTTTTAGTCGATTTTTTAGCCGGAATGGGATAATCGGTGCAAACATGACCCATTATCCACGATGCCCGCTAGAGTGCATTCATAGTGTGGTAGGAGCGTATGGTGCTTAAACTTTTGAAGTATATCCATAAAATGACTTTTTGAAAGCTTAACATAAGCCATATGGGCAAGTATGTGAGCGATGTGCACTCGTTAGCTTGACGCGAAGTGAAAATTAGAAGTGCAAAAATCACAAAATCCTTAATTCACTCGGGAGTGATCACCCGCCACGGTAAACGAGAGCTCAGGTGGCGACTAGAGTGTGGACTATCCAACTAAGTTTTCATATTTGATCATAAACTCAAGGTGTGCGACCATGAGCGGCCAACACCGCGCACCATGCAACCGCTAGGACGCTTAAAGACTATGGTCCTTGTGGGAGGACCATCTTTGTTTCGACGATTTCGATAAGAAAAAGAAAAAAAAAAGAAAAAACCACGCCCGTCGGGCGTATGAGTAAATTGATTTCCCCGGCCCTACTCTGGGCCGGAACGATTTCGATAAAAAATATATCAAAAGCGCACCCTTTAAGCACGCCCCTCTAGCACACGCGTGGACGATCCTGTAGGGGAAATTATTCAACTGACTCATAAATATGATACCAAACGCACGTATACGCCTCAAAGACCCATGTGGCACTCATAATAGTCATCGCGCGTCGGTCCTTGTGGGAGGACCATGAATTTGGAGAGTAGCCATAGAGAGGGTGTTGTAAGGGCGGGGATCCTCGCAAATATCTTTAAAAAATTGAATATCCCATTTCCTCCCACAAGCCCCGGCGGGCCCGAGCAGCGTGCGACCTACCAAAAGCTCATTGAAGCTCATTGTTTTAGGTTTTCTGAGTTTGGGTTTCACTTTTTCTCACTGATAAGCCATTTGTGGCGCATGTGGAGAATCCATAGAGGTTCATTGGAGTGTCTAGAACAAGTTGGTCACTGGTGACATGCCGTGATTCGCAGCCAATCAGCGGGAATTATCAATACCCTTCGGATGGGTATACCCACAGTAAGCACCTCTTACGGTGGGTATACCCTCATCATAAGTCAGAGCTTGAAATAGGGGCTCCTACCCCCCCCACCACACACCTTGCGGTTCACCTAACGAAACACTGTTACTCTCATGAGCCCCCCCACCCCCCACCCCGTTGCGTTGTAGTAACACCTTACAATGACTTCGTTTAACACTTTGCCCCCCCTCCCCACGGCAACATCTTTCGCTCACAGGAGGTAATACGCTTGCGTCACTTGGAAATGTTACATATCAGTTGCATGGTCTATAATGTTTTCATACAGTGTGCACACAAATCAGGATATCGAAGCCAAGTGCCTTCACGCTACCTATTATAGACAACGAGCGGTGAGCGCGCATAATATTAAACGAGTGTTCATGAAACATGATAACTTTCCTAGATGCTTCGATCAACGAGCATTAGATTGTGGCATATTATCGCCAAGAGATAAAAACATGTCTCCTTATTTTCTAGGACCAAAAGAGAAAACTCAATTCCATACACGTTGGCAACCTTGAGCCAGACAGGTCTTCCGGCATTGGGGGCAGCGTGTTGTCTACCTTCGACAGCGCATTTACAGTGCGCATGTCTACGCAGAATCTCGTAGATGTCCATTTCCCCGTCTCGTGATCTTTCTTGCCTGCCACCACCACGTTGCTCGCGTGCCTGCAGTGCTTGGAGGCCGACTCGATCACTCACAGCATCATAAGGCCTCAATTCACCCTCAATTGAGTGTGAATTGAGGGTGAATTGAGGGAAAACTGAGGGTGAATTGAGGGTGAATTGAGGGTGAATTGAGGACGAATTGAGGTGAATTGAGGGTGAATTGAGGGTGAATTGAGAGACTGATCTGAGGGTGAATTGAGGTGAATTGAGGGTGAATTGAGGGCGAACTGAGGGTAATCTGATGCAGGCGAGTGCAGGCTGAGGTGATCGAGAGCGAGTGAGCGACTCGGTTCGCTATAGGTGGAATATTAACTCTGCTTGCATGAATTACGCGAATTCCCATACCCTACGATGCAGGAAAATCAGAAGACGCGTCTTACGAACGTCTTCGAACGTCTTAGGACGTCTTACGGACGTCTTCTGGACGTCTCTAGGTCAGGAAGACATCGAGAAAGACATCGAGAAGAGAAAAAGATCTTCAACGCATCTCTAATGTCTACCATCTTGGTTTCGGAAGACGTCGGAGAAGAATCTTCCGGGAAGACATCCGAGTTATCTTACGGACGTCTTACGCATGCCGAATCCCGGAAGACGTCTTCTTGATATCTTTTAGGCGTCTTCTGTACATCTTCCCGGAAGATCTTCTGGACGTCTTCTGAAACTCAGAAGATGGTAGACATTAGAAGACGCGTAGAAGACGTCTTCTAGATGTCTTCTGGATATCTTCTGGGACCCAGAAGACGTCTAGAAGACATCTTCCGGAATTCAGAAGATGTACAGAAGTCATGCAGAAGACGTTGTGACGTTCAGAAGATATCTTCGGGACGTCTTCCCGGAAGATCTTCTGGACGTCTTCTTAAACTCAGAAGACGGTAGACATTAGAAGACGCGCCGAAGACGTCTTCTGGACGTCTTCTAGATGTCTTCTGGATTCCAGAAGACGTCCAGAAGACGTCTTCCGGAATCCGGAAGATGTACAGAAGACGTCCAGAAGATGTCTCCTGGATGTCTTCTGTAACTCTACCAAAAGTCGCTATACGTATGCGTTCAGGTTACACGCATGCAGTTCGCTGGCAGGATGATACAAATGGAACAAAGAACGTTGCAGCACTCGGGGTTTTTTACAAAGCTATTTATTTACATATTTACAGTTTCAATCATCAGAACCGTCTTCACTACTAGCACTAGAAAAGATTTCCTTCCTCTTCGGAGACCCCGCTTCGGAGCTGGTGGTTTCGTATGCCCGATGCAAGTTCTCCTTGAAGATGGGGCGGAGGTGGCTGATGGGAACCCCCAGGCCCCACTTTGACTTGTCCCCGAAGGGGTACGTCTTCTCCTCCATCGCAGCGAGAAGTTGGGACCCGAGGCCACCCGGCCCGGCCATCTTGTCGTTCGCCTTGAGGCCCTTGTCGTACAACTTCTCCAACCCGACAAAGGCCATTTGCATGCCACTTTGCCAGGCGGAGAAGAGCAACGGGGCGTTATCAAAGCCTACGTCGTCCTTGTCGACGGCCAAAGAGAGCACCTGGGTGCAGTCACACAAAAGTTTACGATCAGCTGCAAATGTCACTTACGTAATTAAAGAAACTAAATACATATCCAGAAGACGTGCGGAAGATACCCAGAAGACATATGTGATATCTTCTGGATATCGTTTATTCAAAGGGTTGTGCTTGCAGAACCATACCTTGATGCCACAATACTCGCCATTCAAGTGAAGGGCGGTGACCGACTTCTTTTTCGCTGTACCCGACTTCAAGCCATGGTCGGCCACAACTGTTGAATTGGCTGGGTGCGTTATCACCCCCGTGCGTGAGAAGGGGCATGTCCGCGGTCCATGTCGCGGACTTCTCCTTCTCGTGGTAGTACCCCGTGGGGAGTATCTCCGGATCGTTCACCAGATCCTCGGGCACGCAGTACAATACCACGTGGCTACCCACCTCAAATCCCTCTTCAGCATCCTCCGCCGCCGCCTTCTTCTTCCCCTTTGGGTCCTCCGCCACCGCCTTCCCCTTCGCCTTCGGGTCCACCGATGCCGCTTTCCCCTTCGCCTTGTTGTCCTCCGCCACCGCCTCCGCCACCTTCCTAACCTTAGAGCTGCCCGCCTTTTTTTCCAGCTCCTCGATCTGCGTCTTTGACTCCAACTCGAGCTGCAAGCATGCCGCCACTGAAACAGGCATATGTTAGTATGTTATACAAGAAGACTCTCAGAAGACACTCAGAAGACACTCAGAAGACAGTCAGTCATACTTGCCTATTAGCTAAGCCCTATCAACTAAGGAAGACGTGCAGAATACTCTCAAAACGTCTCTGAGGTGTCCTGGTGACGTCTTCTTGGTGAGACAACAAAACAGGTGAAACAGAAATTAATTAAGCAAATTAACGTACCCATCTCATCCTTCGCCTCACCGTCCAAGGCCTTGGCGGGCAGCTCGTGCAGCACCAACCCGTCGATGCTGAGCAACGCTGCCTTTTTTTGCTCGTGCGTTGGGTACTTGGATCGGGCGTCGGTCTCAATGACCAACGCCTGAATGGCGTCCGTGTGCTTGCGGTAGTATGGGTGGGCGGTCCGGGAGGCGTGCCAAACCCACTTTCCCTTTTCGGTGCCCCTCCCCGACACACAGGTATACACCCCATACCTCCAAAAAATTCTAAAATCGCAAATCATGTTCCTGAGGCGCCTGCTCACATCACGAACATCGTAGTCGTCGCTGCAGGCCAGGACTTCCTCCCTGAAGGCCGTAGCCGCAAACTCTTGGTCCGTTATGGCTACTATCCCGAGATCCTTGTGGGAGGACCTAGAACGCTCTAGATCCTCCCACAAGGATCACTTTTTCAATAATTTATTTAGGCGCCCCACGAGCTTTCTACAAGTCAACACCAAGGAATACTTTCCGCATGGGACCTATACTAAGTAGTATGGTGCGTGGTTTGACGAGAATCCATCATATATACTCCTAGCTAATGCATTTATAGCATGCCCCAACCAAATTTTGAACTGCTACGCCGTTTAAAGCTTCAAAAGCGGGGTGTATCTTCCATAATTTTTTGCCAATCGTATATCGATCCTTTGCCACCATAGACATGATATATCTCAAGGTATGCATATATATTAATTATGTTTGGGTCAAAATACGACTTGGATAATGTATATTGGACACATCACACGAACGCGGTCACATGGGTAAGATATACACATTGGGGATGATTTCGCATTTTGGGCGTGAGTCTTGGTCCATTTTAAGATCTAGATCTTTGCCTTGGTGAGCACTTCAGTACTTTAATATGACTTCAAAGTCTCCTTGGGATTTTTGGGGGGATTTTTTGAACGGTTAGAACTACCGCTAGAGGTTCTAGAATACGATTTTCAGACCCTGATAATGATGGAAATATTGAATTTCGACGGTACTACACCATAGCATGCGCATATGCGGCGATTAACCCGGCTAGTATGATATTAAAGGGCTTACAAAATTAGTTTTGGTCATATTCTCGAGGGTTAACAACATACGCACCAACCCGAGCTCGTGTAGCAAGGCCTAGAGTTGTCGGTACCCTAGATTCTTGTGGTAGGATCTAGCATTTTGATTAAAATTCTGTGAAAGCACCCACCCAAACCACGCTAAGATTAAAGGTCAAACCATCGACATTTCAAGCAAAGAAATGTTATAGATAATTCAAAAGGTTCATAAATATTGCCCCAAAGCATATGCCGGGCCACTATATACGACATACAAGGGCGCCATGCCCATTTGCGCTAGATTCTTGTGGGAGGATCTGGATTAAGGATAGTAGCCAGTTACGTTAAGAAGCGGGTCCAGCCGCCCGTCGCAAACCCGCTCCACCATGATGCGGGCGAAGTCCGCTTGGAAGTGGAGCCCGCCCGTCTTGGACAACTTCTTCTTGGACTCCCCCCGCTGGTTTCCCCCACCGCCTCCGCTCCCCTCCTCCCCATCCCTTGCTACGAGCCACTTGATGAAGTTTTCCTCGCTGGCGTTGCCTCCCACCGCCGCGACGAACGACTCAAACTTCTCCCGGAGGTCACCCTCCTTCACCCCGCTGGCATTCTTTCGTTTCAAGGAATTAGACATTTTGTTTTCTGAGTTCTTTAAAAAGTCAAACTGTGCTGGAAGTACGTAAACGGGTACTTTTTAGCGCCGCAAAGATGCCCGGAAGACGGGCAGAAGGTCTTTCGCGTGTCTCTGACGCATCCCGTTCCGTACCCCGGTGATCGTACCGGTATCGAAACGACACCAACGTTCAAACAGTGCCGTCGATCAGCGAGCCCCTTTACCTATCGCGTCGGATCGGTCGAGTGAACTCTAGATGGTTTTTGACGGGAACATCGAGGACTCTCAACAGTTTCGTACCGAGTTCGTACAGTACCGTTCGAAAAATCCAAGATAGCAGTCTGGAGCTGTCGTAGCCGAGTGGTGGGGATGACCTGTTGCCCGGTCTTCGGGCCGTGAGGCGGCGGTTCAAACTCGCCGTGGGGCTGATGCGACATGAGCCGAACGACGTGTAGTGATCGGGCGCCAATAGGAGCTAATGACGCTGGCGTCTTTAATTAATTAAGGCCCTTCAGACGCCATAGTTACCCTTTTTCGATTTGCAGTCTGGAGTTTCTATGGGGCCCAGATTTTTCCTGCCTTGATCCACAGGTGGGAAATCGTTTTTCGCGATCACGGTGACACTGACCCCGTCGAATTTCGTGCTT
>LGRX02016089.1:0-17916 GCA_001247695.2 Cymbomonas tetramitiformis
TTTCGCACTGTTAAGGGGAATTCGACAATGACACAGTGTTAATAAGAGCCACTGAATTTTCGGAATCCGTTCACACATTTCTCAGATTTGAAGAATGAAGACGTAAAAAAAACTGAGACAGAAATCGCATACAGCGTACAGTGTCACAGTGTCTGGCTTCATTTTTTCGCACTGTTAAGGGGAATTCGACAATGACACAGTGTTAAGAGCCACTGATTTTTCGGAATCCGTTCACACATTTCTCAGATTTGAAGAATGAAGACGTAAAAAAAACTGAGACAGAAATCGTATACAGCGTACAGTGTCACAGTGTCTGGCTTCATTTTTTCGCACTGTTAAGGGGAATTCGACAATGACACAGTGTTAAGAGCGACTGAATTTTTATATTTCCCGATTTTTCAAAAGAGGGGGATCTTCGATTCCATCTCCGATTTTTTCCCCAATATTTCCCGATTTTTCAAAAGAGGGGGATCTTCGATTCCATCTCCGATTTTTTCCCCAATATTTCATTTCTATTTCATTTATATTTTTCACATATATATCGACGATAAAAAGCAAAAAGAAAAACGTCACAACACCTAGTGATTCTCGGCATCCACGTTCGACGATTGTTGTTTCTCGTTGTCACCGCGATAATTGATATTGTACAAATACGACCGTTAGGATATATTCGTCACGACATACGGAAGATGATATCCACATATTAGTTCGGTACAAATATGCGCCACGTGGCACATACCCCGTGAGAAGTCCTGAGTCCTGGGTCCTTGAGTCCTGAGTCTGAAAAAATGAAAAATGCCGAATGTAAAAATAGAGCTGGAAACAGCCATAAAAGGTCAAACCCGCTCATTTTATGACTGGGGCAGGGACATTCTTCATGCGAGGGAGGGGATGGGTGGGGATGAGAGGAGAATGGGAGGGGAGAAAAGGGGGTCCATAAATGAAAGATTTTGAATAATAATGCAGCATCGGGCGTTACTGAACGGTGCTGTTCGCGCACGCAATTATGGCATAATGCAATCGCGCGGCGTCATCATAGTAAGTCACCGCCCGATATAATATATCGAACGACCAGAGACGTAGACGATATGTTGATATCGACCAGTCGGATATCTGCATATATTTGTCATATTTTCTTACACAAACATTGCGCATATATGCGTGATGAACAAAAACATCGCTTGAGACTGTGAATGCGCGTGTTTGCATCGGGTTCGCATGCCAACGAACCACAGCATCGGGCGAGTTAGTGACTTGTGCTGCAGAAGTGATAGTCGATGAGTACATACTCCATTCTCAACGTTCATTCTTTTGCGACTGTTCCCAGCAGCTCCGCACGCGGCGTCCGGGACAGGATTGCTGCGTGAAGACTCGTGTGTATGTTCGCGACATGAAATTCTTGCGTTGCGGCGAGAATAAAGCGCAAGTGTATGGTCAAGATATGACGCGAGACGAGACATATACACGGAGTAGATAGTATATAACTACGCGAAAGTCGTGGCCGCGCAATAGCTGCCCAATAATCATTTTCATCGGTCACGCGGTATACAAGCATGCATTATCAACCAGACACACATGCTGATGCGATGATGATGCATTCAGTCAGCATCACTTACCGTGATTGGGTATGGGCATCATGTGTCACGGCTATTTTATTTTCCGGGCTGCGAGCCGTCGGAACTCGCCTCGTGCTCCAGCCGCTTGGGAAAGCATTCATTTCTCCAAAGGGCTCTAAAGAAACTCAGCACGCGACGTTGCTAAAGTGGAACGAAACTGCGTGGCGATGCGCAATCTACACGTTCTTTTCTGTTTATGGGATTGCAATGAGTTCCGGACAGCCTTGGGCTACTGATGCAAGCCAATGGTGGCGCGGCTGCGGAAAGCAACTGCCTTGCTTAAAAACGGTGAATTTGGATCTACACGTGTTATACGTGCTCCAAATGGGGTTTTATTTGTATTCCGCGACATCGACAATTCTTTACTACACGAAAAAAGGTACATATTTTTATGATGCAAACTGAATATACTATGAATGAACCAAGGATGTGATGTACATTCTGTTATTATTGCTGTTACTATTCACGAAATCATGGCGCATCAATAGAAAATATGCAATCGAGTAAAATATATAATATTCACGTTCGACGATCCGGGGAATACAATCATATCATCAACTCATACTAATATATTACCAGACATGGTGTACCGATCAGTTCCATAAATGTGACAAGTGGCCACACCTTGAGGAGCCTTGGAGTTTTACTTTTTTCTTGTCCGAGAGGTACACCACGTCCATGTATGCATGTGAAATGATATCATATGATAAATCACAAACAACTCTGTTCAAAACTTATTGGGACTCTGTATACATACATGTATACACCTTATTGCTCTTATCATACGGAGTCCTTGTGGATAATCTGCCCGCTCTACTTGGCATGTTATTTGCGTATACCCGAGGGTGGGAATAATGTAAGGGTCTGGACAATGCATGTTCAAGATTCGGAAATACAGCTCATAAAGTTTGCATGATTTTCATATGTTTGCTGCTGTTTATTCAGAATCACCAGTAGGTGTATTGTGCTAATGAATTATATTGTGCCGGTGCTCACTATGCAGATTTTATTGTGATGATCCTGCATCACATTGTATCACTTGCGCTCATCGGATATTCTTATTATCTTCAGCTCCTCTATGTGGGTGTGATAATCATGATTGCACATGATGTATGTGACATATTTTTGGAATTTGCCAAATTGGCGCATTACTGCCGCGCAGAAACAATAAGCTTAGTCAGTTTTTGTGTATTTATTGTCACGTGGGTACTGTGCCGAATGATATATTTTCCTGTATTTGTGTTATGGAACACAACTTTTGGCGCGTGGCATGTCGTCACGGTAGATTCCGGATGGAATATTTCAGACGTTATTGTCCATGGATCCATTCTCAATGTCTTCTTATTCATTCTTTTGGTATGCCATGCTTACTGGACAAAAATAATCTTCAAGATTGCATCAAAACAACTGCACAACTGTGTATCTGGAGGAGATGCCAAACAGTCACTCAAAGATGATCGTTCGGATGCTTCAGAGGATGAGAAAGAGGACTAGTGATGCATGCAATTATATCCGAGAGAAAGAGGAAGAGCGAACGATATGATGCATGGTATATCCGGTATATTGCTTCAGTAGCTGGTATAGTTTTCCCTTGCATGCTTGTCGGATTGATACGCATGCTGATTGTTAGCATAGTATTAAGATGTATATATAAATGTATATATTGAGCTCCGCGTGTTAGTCAATACAATATGTATGGATATGTATGTGTGCAATCAGAACAGTTGCTGAACGACGTGAGCACGTGCAAAATTTTTTATGTTGGTAAGCTAATTGCGTGCATACACGCCTGCTCTCGTCCTCTCTCACGCTCTCCCCATGTGTGCATGCACATACGCCAACCAACAGCAGACACTTTATATCACTATCGTAACTAGCAATAATGGGTGAGCGGATATTGGACATCCGGGTAAAATATTGTTAGGGAATAATAAAATAATCTGGATATTCAGATGAGCGAACACCAGAGGAAAGTAATGTGGAGCATAATAACGATTACCGTATGATGTACAGTAAATATACCAGATTATAGGAAAGCACTTTGTACTCGGTAGGTGGGCTCGATTTAGTAAAAATATAACACATCTATATCACCGCACGATGGCTGATCATTTTTTAAACTATATAGCGGCCCACACTGTATACATGAGCGGGGGTGCAGTGTTGAAAGTCAGACTTGACAGTAGTGCGCGCGCGTGCGCCGGTGTCCTTCCTACCACACCACCTACCCTCAAGCCAGGCCTTGGGAGACAGTCCGAAGGCTATCGACCAAAGTGAAAATATACCTATGAAAAGAAAATGATCATCGTTTCATTCGCCCAAGAGACGGCACTCCTAGTGTTAGGGCATGCTATTCTCCGGACGTTGCATTTTAAAGAGAAAGTGATGTTGTACACATTTCGTTACTCTTTTGGCGTGCGCCATTTACGCCAAGATGCGAAATTTCATGCACGGGGGCGATTTTCGCTTGCATGAACAATCATCGTCAAGTTACACAAAATAATGCTATTACAAAATATCAGCCGTGACAATTTTAAATTCGGGTCACGGAGAATATTTATGAACAACATTGAGCTCATCCGGCGCGTGTTACAAGATTGATGTTCCATAAAACTAGGATAAGCGTCACATCACCTTTGCCACTTGCCGCATGGTGAAAATCATATAATTTCGTCAATCATATGTGCATGGTACATTATGTGTGCAACATTCTCGCTTCCTGCTTCGAACCACACTCGATTTACCATGCTCCTCGGAATACATGACCGCCTTGTCTCAGCATTGAAGACAAAAAGGTCGAGGCGGCTTGATCCCACTGTAAGAATATATGTATCACCTAAGCCATGGAAACGCGAGGGACAAAGGGCTGTATTGAAACATTGAACTGCTATGGAGGGGTGAGCCTTCGTCGTTAATGATATCACGATCATTCTGCATTAAGCAAACCCTCACGATGATAAGTAGTAGGTCCAGCACATTGAGAACTTGAATATACATTTCCCGTAAAAAAAATCAGATTAAAATCTAAAAATACCTTTCCTCCACAGTTTTAGTGTTGAACTCTGCATGTGAAAGGAAAATATCAAGCCGCTACCTCTATTACTCCAGTTATTATAATGCCCCCCGATTTGGGACAATTTGCGTATTTGTTTCTGAGAGGATGTTAAGAAATTCATAGTGGTCGCTGAGACCATCCAAACTACTTCTGCTAAGTGCCATGCAAGCAACTAGCAGTAGGGAAGTGCTCGGGCGCCTTCGAGAACGTTCGTATGGATGATTGCTATATACGTAATATATATGTAATATACGTGATATAAACGTAATGTTTTCAGCATGGACACGTGTTCTAGGATATTCATTAACACTTATAGCACGATGAAAATGTGAAGGATTAAGTAGCCTTATCGTGGCAAACACCTAAGGACCTAAGGACCTTAATGTGATTATACGTGACGGCGCACTATTCACTCAAGAAAGTAGGAAATGGTTGGAAAGTTGCTTCAAAGCCGCACTTTCAAACAGTGGCTCGACGTATAGTCGTAATAAGATTACTTGATTACCCACTACGTTTTCATCGTGTTGCAACTGTTAACGGAATTTCTGTGTCACGTTTTTACGATGAAAACGTTACGTTTCCATCTACCGAAAAACGTTCCCGACGGCGCCTGAATGCTGGGTTGTCTGCCATGCTAGTTATAGCGACTTCTTGCAACCTGCATTATTTTTGAAACTTAGTGAGGGTGCATCTACAAAGTGGGTGGCAGGAAAGATGACGATTGTCGATTTAGATGTCGACGATTTAGTATCTTGCCGTTTGATGGGGGAAGCGCGTTGCGACACTGGTTGGTATTGTTTGGGCTGACTTTTATGTACCATCTGAGCGCCCTTTGCTTGTCGTCTTGGTGCGCTGTGTATCCTTAAATCAGGGAAACAAATCTGAAAGATTCCGACGGGTTGAGACAGAGTAGACGACATATGACGTCAGAAATCTTTGTGCCACGTTGAAAAGAAAACTCAACTCGTTTCTTCTTTCAAGCCACGCCGCCACAGCATATCTTCGTTCAGCTTTAATTGAACAAATGTGTAACCGAATGTGTGCCTTCTCCACCTTCTGCATTCGCCTTTTATTCAAAATGCACGTTTCTTCCCACCCGTTATTCACCAACAGAAACAAGAGAGGTCGAACACGCTCCGTCCTTCTTCGAAATTGGTTAAGCCTACCGATGTCATCTTTTCTAGCCCCAACATAGCCTCCCACATTTCGCCATATGTGACCAGTCCCCTAAACAAGTCAGCGTGCACCAAAAAGGACTGTTGGAATCCTGCATCACCCTTACCACTGCCCTCATTTCACATCTCGAGTCAGTCATATGCCATCTCTCCAGATGTCCCTACAGCAAAGTCCTTTGACCTCCCTGGGCAACGGAGCGATTCCTGACTCCCCAAAAAATGTTTCCGTGACCAAACTTTCGATGCCTACAGCTTGGACAAGGAATTCAACAAACGACACCTGCAATAAACTCTTATTTATATTACAAAGAAATCCACCGAGCTGCGTTTAGCAAGGTATTATTCTTCTAGGTTCAATTTGACTGGTTGGAACTTTTGGCAATTACCCTGTTCTCTACCGCAGTATCTTTTTCCTCGTTACATACTTCAGGGAAAACAATAAATATCACCTTCTATATAGTCCTCTGTTCTTGGAGTAAGAAAGCAAACGCAACCAAAGGTGGGTGTGTCGTGCATTCATCAATGCTCTAACAAGATCTTTGCTTTTGGCAACAATATTTTATCCCCCAACAACAGTAGACCTGGGAGCAACTGAATCGTTTGCGTGCCTTAGCTGTACATCGCCGTCATGCGTCAGTGTAGCTGCCGGCTCACTCCACAAAGGTTAAGGTACACAGCAGGATAGTCTAGAAACAGATCATTAACGAATATGTGTTCGTCCCAAAGACCATACTGAGTTGTCGTGCACCGAACCCTGCAGAGGCCAGAACACAAATTCCAATTCGCTTAGGGACCTATCACATCAACTCAACCGTGATCTGCACTTTGCATGCAGTTGTCATAAGTCAGAACTGGACAACATTGCCGCGACATTGCAAACTCTGAATATAGCTTGCATCCAGTACACAAACCAGAGGAAAACCTTCAATAGAATGGACATGTAGAAGAACAAAACTTACAAGTGAACCAAAAAAACACAGTAGTGTCTGTCAATACAACACAACATAATACCCACGTGCATGAAACCTTCTCGAGGGCGAGGTCTCACCTGCGACTTTGGTCCAGGAAATACGTTCCAGAAACGCAGCGTCTCGTCCCCAGCACCGGTGACTATCGTCTGGCCGTCCGGAGAAATAGCCAAGTAGAGGACACGGAGGGTGTGGCCGGTCAAAGTTGCCAGCTTCGACATCGTAGGGTAGCGCCATACGATGATCTGGTTTTGGCTGTAGCCGTGAGTGCTAACGATCTCGTTCACATTTTTCGACCAAACCAAATTACACACCTGACATGGAACAGCCACACATCCTAAGAGCCGAAAATTTGTCCCAAGTCAGGATCCAAAATCCATCCTGAGCTCAAGTAGCTTCTTCTTCCAGTCTTGACAAGATAGAACAGGGCGGTTCAGTTATGCCTTTGACATTTGCAGGTGGCGAGTAATACTGCCGACACCTCCAAAACAATAGGCCACATATTCCTCACTCAGGAAAACAAACCCTGATGGCAGAAGCAACAAACGACTTATTAATATCGCCTTCCAAGAATGCTTTGCAGAGCTCGACTGGGAGTCGTAGCTAGATACGGCGCGGCACGACTGGATCTCACCTGGCTGCCAGTATCTACACAGTTCAAAGCAGAATTCGTGGAGGTATTCCAGAAGCGGATGCAGCGATCGGCGGTTCCGCCTCCCGAGGCAAGAAGCCCATGCTGGTGTGGGGACCAGGAAATTGCCTGTTCCGGACAGCGAATCAGCACTTAAATCATCACAATAATTATCAAGCCAGTTCCCAAGGAAAACTAATCCTTGATAGCCGAAGAACGGAAACGAACCGCGACGACATTCGACCAGCGATGTCGGAACCTGGGACTCTGAAACTATGCGTGCGCGAAGTGGAATTCACATACCTAAGGTGTGTGGGATTAACTGCCTCTGGCGAGGGAGCAGCTGCAAACGTATGCGAGCGGTTTTTCACCGTTGGGCGCATGGTGGGAGCATGAAATCAGGCGATGTAAGAAAGCCAAACGTGCTTTGTTCCGTCCAAGTGTTCCAAGGTGCTCCAGCAGACTTTTTGTGACGGATAAGGCCCCCACCCACCTTGACAGCGGCAGTGTGCTCTGTGAACTTAAGCATGGCTTCCGATGACGAGGCGTTCCAAATGAAAAGATGATTGTCGTTCCCACCGGAAGCGAGCTCGCGGTCATCATATGACCACTTCAATCCACATACCTGCAGATACGGGCTGCAGTGTGAGACTTTGATTGGCGGTCTATACACTATGCTGTCGGAGAAACTCGACAAAGGTTGTGCACAAACGTTCTTGAGGATAAGCGTCTTTGAATGCCGATATGCAAACTATATTAGATGGAACCCAACAATTTTTTGGTAGGCCCACAACTTTCGACATACTCTGGGAGCAAATGTACTACCGCGGCTGTCGGAACGTCCTTCCGGCTTCGACCTTGGGAAAGCGGAGCGTACCTCCGATTTGTGGCCTTGAAGTTTACTGAAGGAGTCGTTTGGAGCACGAACATCACGTTGCAAAATATTGCGGTCTCGGCTGCACGCGTTGCCGTCGCCAAGTCGTGAACTTTCGCAAACTATGCAGTGGCGCGCACAGAAAGTGGTCACAGTACGTGCAAAAGGCAAAGCGTCGTGAGGAAAGGGTCGCACCTCCCAGAGGATAAAATGTGCGAGCTCCAAGCCAAGGTCCCAACACGCGTTCTATGCCCACCCATAGTTCTAATCTTACGGCACTTGCCTGCGTCCCATATCTGCGTTGAGAGCGGACTGTGTCAGCTTCCATCTTTAGATTCTGTCCCACAAAAGAAAAGGAAACAGACGTGCACAACAGAGGGTCGCAAGAGCCGGAAAAAATAGACGAAGCATGAATGCCACTACATGTGCAACCCGGCGAACGGTTTGCCTGTCCTTCTTCAGCTACCTGAACTTCTCCCAAGTTTGTCCCAACAGCCAAGTAAGTTCCTCGCTGTGTCCAGCCCACGGAGCACACGCTATCATCAGGCTGCAGATCACACAACTTGGTCACCTGCGAAAGCCAAAAACAGTAAGAAGGTCAGAAGTATCGAACAACGTCGGGTTTGTGACCTAAAGCTTGGTAACAAAGGCAAGGGAACCTTGTAGAACACCTCCGTTACAGCCTTTGAGCCTTTGCGCACGCAGGAGCTACTCTCAGGGAGATACCTTGCTAGTGCAGGCGCTCCACAAGTACACGCACGTTCCCAAACCAACCGCCAGCACGTTATGCGGTGACCAGTCAACCTGGGTGAAAAGACGTGAAGTCGTGAGGGTACACTGTTAAAAATGTTAAAAATAAAAAGCTGCTCCCAAAATCAACCCACGCAATACAAAAGGAGTCGAATATTACCAAATTTAAGTAGAAATCGTCTTGAAGAGCTGGTGCGTCTAAAACCTGAGGAATGTTTCTGAACGTCAGTGACTTCAACGCGAAAGATACCGTCCTGACCGCGTTTGAGACGCTGGTACGTGTCGAGCGAGTCGCGGGTAAAAAACCTAAGTTGCAACTAAGACAAAGACGTTTTATTCAAAGCAGTTGGTCTGCCTTCGGGAAAAAATCTGCCGGTCAACTCGCTGATATACGTTGGATACGTGTGGCTGGGCGGTGCAGCGAACATATTGCCGAGGTTTGAGTCGCAGTGGAGATTACCTTGAAAGGAGAGCGCGCGATTTTTCTCGGAGTCCGTCGGGGACTTGCAAGCGAACCCCCGAGTGGACCGTCGCCACCAACTGGGGATAACGAGTACGGGGAATCCGTTTGGGAATTTGTAGTTCCTCGAGCAGTGGTCTTGAAACGGAAAATATTTCTCGAAGGGCTGCACCGCGGCGGTCGTAAGCAGCAAAGAGTGAGCACAGAGTTCCATTGAAAAATTATAGGTTACTCGAGTGGAAAATATGGCTTTGGTTGGAAATAATCATAATAATAGGCACTAGGTTCCCACTGAACTGGATACTTACACTCTCATTAGGTTAAATTGGTCACTTAGAGGATCTCGACAGGAAAACGTGGGAGTGAGTTGTAAACCTCACCTAAAAGGAGCACGGGCACTGTTGTCACCAAGAATGGCTTTTTCCGACAGGGAGTGAGCGTGTTGAGGAGCACTTTCTCCCAAATACTCGGTGCGCAATAGCATTGAATATGCAGCGGCCGAGTCCTGCAACGAAAGCTAACATAAGCCAAAACGCTTGAAATCCCTGTCCTAAAATACATAAGTCATGCGTTGCGCTGCATTTGCATATCGGGGATATGGTACTGGGAAAGAAATCGCGTTTGTTCCAAATGTTTTTGCACACCTCACGCTCAGAGGCACTTGTGGATGTGGAAGGTGGAACCGGATTATCTAGAAGGGGAAGACCAGCTAGGTTGGATGCAGTTCTGCACGGGATGAACCGGTCAGAGTAATTTCCTTTATTAGGGCTGCGATATGGCATTCTGGGATCATCTATAAATGGGCTTGAGCTTTCTGCTCCGGCTCGAGCAGTTTGAGGGCTACGAGTTTGAGGGCTACGCCCACCGTGTTCGGCAGTACTATTTTCCTCAAATTCGTCCATGTCCATTTCGAAGAAACTAATTATAACAATCTAAAATCTAACCTCCATGCATGAAAACTAATTTCTAGGTTTTACACGGTTTGTTTCTCGGCTAATACAGGAATTCAGCAGGATCTGGTCCGATTTTTGTATTTTCTTTTGTTCGGTCGTACTGTACAGTGAACAGTCTGAGTGTCACAGATAACAGTTCAACTGTTCTCTATTTCAATTTGCTGTCTCTTGTCAGTTGCATGCTTGCATCAGTTGATCGATCAGTCGCAGTCGTTTTATTCCCAGCTCATTCACGTTTCAGTCTGAGTCTCATCTCTCATCTCAGGTCGATCGCATGTTCTGCCAACTTCCACCTTCCATCGCATGTCGATGTTCCATCCATGGCGATGGTTCCATCGAGATCGACCATCAAGGATCATAGATCCAAGATGTAGATCGTTCAAATTTCATTGATTTTTATGATTGCCAGTTCGTCACACCGCACCCAAGGGGTACAAACTAGTTTATTGGTTTTGGTTTATACCCTTTGACCGCACCGGCACCGTCAGGTCTCATCGGGTGACCTGTTCGCAGTCGAGAACTCGAGATCTCGAGAGCTCGAGATGCGGACGGGGACGCGAACTTCCCACTCAGTGACGAACTGACGACGATATGCCTACCGTAAGATCCGATCGAAGGTTTCACAGGACTGCAGGTGCATAGCGGACGTGTGGTGGATCCGAACATCCGATCCTTCCTGGCTTCCTTGCCTTCATTCTCATTGGTGATTAGATTCGTTATCGCTTTTTGGCAATCGTGTTTGCTCTATCGTTCGGATTCACTCACTCTTCCGTTCCCACTTCCCATTCGTCGATCGGTCGTCCGGGCTGGCGATGGCGTTGCAGACACGACACACGAGAGACACATTTGACATTATTATTCAATAGAGCCCTACAGTACAGTACAATTATTAGACGAGGCAGAGTGAGAGAGAGAGAGTCTGCCAGACGAGAGAGCACACGACCGACATCGACAAGACGAAGAGTGACGAGCGCGAGCCTGACGACTGACGATGACGCGAGGAAGTACGGGAGATAGCTAGCGTCACAGGCTAGGGTTGCTAACTAGTCACCATAGGGTGTGACACATATGTCACATAAGATAACCGATAACGATCGCCTTTTCCCAACCGAAACGTCTCTAATTGTCTCTTAATACCAATTCAAGTAGGATAACGAGCTTCTGCCCGACGCGAGAGATCCAGCTTTATGGTAACCGGGTCAAGGTATGGAAGGGAACCGGATTCATCATACGAAGCTGCAGCCAAAAGAGCACACACAATCAAACAACGATGAATTTTGAAAAGCTTTGATCCCTTGAACGACCCAGTTTTCGAGGTAGGTCACGCCGTATCGCTCTTGTGGAGAACGTCTCGCTCCTCCAGACTCGTGCCCCGAAAGCTTGAGGAAAGTGGTCAGTCCCTTCAGAGCTATCTTTTTTCAACAGACCCACCTAGCTGCATTCTGCTCAACAATTCCACTTAAATATTCGTCTTTTGGACAAGCCTTATACACCCAGTTACACAGAGATGTCTCGGTTCCCAGTAAGTGGTGGTCTTTAGTGACCAAAGGCACTCGGCAAAAGTCCCCAGGAGCTTTCACATTAGCCATATGCCTTCAAGCTCTGTGAAAACACAGCGAGTCGCATTCTTTGGCTGCTTGAATATTTTGTGTCCATCAACTTTAAAAGTCCGTTTCTGATTGGGATCCAAGCAGATGTTCCTGTGACTCTGGATAGTCGGCTTTAAGTGAGAGAATTTCCTCGAGTGTCTTATCTTACACTTATACTCCAGTCTCTTATAATAGCTCCGCGCTACATCTCGCTATCCCGCTCAGCACAGACGGATTTGCCCGCTCTGAGGAGGGTTCAGATCATGCGCCGCGCTCATCGCAGATACAGCAAGGCGTGCCTCAGCGCATCGCAACTGCGAGCAACGAAAGTCTCCTGCACTTTCCACACGCAACTTTTGTGGTGAGCTTCCAGTCCCTTCCGCTCACTGTTCTCCCTTTACCCGAGCATGGACGCCCTTGCTTTTACGTTCCCGTCCTCCAGGCTCGGACTCGATTATATTTGCGGTCCGCACACACGAGTTCATAAGGATCACCGCGGCCGCGCTGTTCCGAAGACTTTTGAACGGGGCCTTGCTCCCGGGGAAAGGATGGGGTCTCCGCAGTTGTTACCTTTGACGCGCATATGTTGAAGCTCCGCGGATCGAACTGGCGGCGCCCTCCGCTCTACGAGTGCACCGACCAGGAGTTCCTCAGAAGCCTCGTGCGCCCCGAGCCTCCCTTCCGTCAAGCCATTCCCGCGACTCCCACCCCTGTACTTGTGTACCACCTCGAGGGCCGCTCGACCGCGCATCGCAGTTGACGTGACCTCTGTTCCACGTTCACCCGACGTACGCCGACCTCCGATGCTCTTCGTCACTTCAGAAAGCTCTTCGTGGTCGTCGCAAATAAGATCCTGCGGGTTTGCCTTCACTGCCTCGCGTGCATTTAACCCAGGGCTCCCGCTCTATACCGCTTGATCCTCATGGGAGCGCCCCGGCACACAATCGACTCGGCTCTTCGACCTTTTCCCTATGCTCAATCTGGTTCTTTCCTGCTCAGACTAGCCTTTGCATTGGACGTCGAGCACGCGGAAAGTCAGGTTGAAGGGGCCTTGCGAACACGACCACAGAGCCAGCATGCCCATGCCAACATTCGTGTGCCTCCCCCTATTTCTGTGCCCATGCCCATGCCGACGTCCATGCCATACCCGGCCGCGCCCATGCCGCGCCCATGCCATGCCGACGCCCATGCCGCGCCCCCATGCCGCGCCCGCCGCCCATGCCCATGCCTTCGCCAACCCTTCAGGCCAACGCCCAAGCCCACGAATCGTGCCCGTTCCCATGTGCGAGCCCACGCTCACTCCTTTAAGACCATTCCCGTGCTCTTGAATTACCTATGCTCATGCCCCCGCCGTCCTCATATGCTACATGACCATACCCCCACCATGTGATCGACGACCATCATATTCATTGTCTGCCCAGCGCCATGTGCAAAAGACGGGCCTCGCGCTCAGCACGTGCCCTGCGGCAGATGCCATCGAGGGCCCTCATGCTCACTGTCCGCTTTGTGCCATCTGCAATCGGCGGCCGTCACATTCATTGACTGCCCTGCGGCATGTGCAATGAACAGCTGTCATGCTCAATGTCTTCCCTGCGGTATGTGCAATCGATGGCGCTCATGCTCTGTGTCCGCCTTGCCCCATCTGCATTGTGCAATGGATGGCCCTCACATCCAGTGTGCACCTTGTGCCTTGCTTAAGTCGTCTCGCTGGAATCCAGCAGCTGTCTTGCACTAGCCTGAATCATTGGCCCTCAAACGGCATGTCTACCTTGTGCCTTGCTGGATCGACGAACCTATGCATCATATCACTACCTGGCACCCACGCCGCGCAGGTACAACTGCCGCTGCAACAGAGGCATGCTAGCCTCAGGCTGTCTGGAGGTGACACTCCCGAGAAGGCCTGTGCGACTTCCCGAACACTGCGCGAGCTCTTGATCCACGTGTCATGACCCTCGAAGCCGCCCTTCCGCCCTTGAATAATTTGTGCACCTGGCGATCTGCAAGCTCCTTCTGCTACTGCAAGGCGTCTCCCACAAAGACCAGGTCGCCGATGCGGTTTGTGCTTCTGTCTCTGTTGGACGTCATTCCTGCACCACTGCTAGAGGCCAGGCCGCCATCAAGGTAACAGGTCAAGGGGTCTCCGACCATCAGAGAGCCTGTGCATCAAGCTCCAATGGCGCCTCGATATGCTGCGGGTGACGAGAGGGTGAATTGCTCGGAATCCTCGAAACGGTGGAGTGAGCTTCCATCGCCGTGGCAGAATATGAGCTCCCCGAGCCTAGGGTTGGGGGCTACAAGGGGGATACCTCGGGAGCGGGGCGCAACCTCGTCACAGGGCTCAAGGCATCTCCCCGTCAGTCAGCCAATGGGTCCAAGCACAACCTGCTCAAATTGGGCAAGCAGGTACGGCACCGCCGGGTTGGCGGGAACCTCCTGGCCCTGCACCCTTGCCTCGGGGGCCTCTGGGGCGACAAACATCTCCCAGACCTGCGCGCACCTCCTGGCACTCGCCGGGGTCTGCAGACAAGCCAGGAGAGGAAGGGCTGGGTGAAGGGAGAGGCCCGAGGGAGCCATGCCAGCGGGGAGATACCGCTATTGTCGCGGGGCCTCGTAGTTCACTCGTGATAGCTTTCAAGTTGTGCTAGTTCCAGTACTATAATCTCTTAGGATTGCTCACGACGAGATCGCTTCTCTCACGATCGGGATGTCATCAAGCATGCCAGCCTGGCAAACGTTGTCCTCTGAGTGCTCACGGGACCCAGGCGCTCCCGCGAGCTCCTCGTCAACGAGCACGAACCCGGCGCCTTCGTCCCCATGTCAGTTTCATCGGCAGGCTTGCGTTCTTGATCTGAACGCATGCACATGGTCACTCACTTGTGTCTCAATGGGCGAAGCACTCTCCGCACCTTGTCCTGGCAGGTTGCACCCCAAGCAGCTTCAGACTGAGACTTGGACGCTGCCAGGGCGCGTATTCATTGTGAAATCGCCACGGCTCGGGATTTTAGCGGGGCAAGTCTGCCGCTTGTGTGCGCAGGAGCGCCGCCCTCGGCTACGAGTCCTGAGTGCGACGGTCCAACAAGAGGTGGTGATCATAGGTGGCGGCCCGAGCGGTACGCGCCACCGAGACATGCCATACCCCCTGCAGCGGCTGCACTAGCTGCCACCGCTGAGCCTTTGCAAAGCGGCACCTGGTGGGATCACTCGAGCGTGCATCCCGCATGTGTTCACCTAAGAGGGTTGGAGGGCGCACCTGGTGTATGCAGGGCTGATAGCAGCGCAACACCTTGCAGAGGCGGGTGTCCGGGTGCACGTGTACGAGCAGGTCCGCACGAGTACTCTTCGATTTGTGCTGAACCTGCATCGCCCGCGCTGCTTTGCTGCCTGTGACAAGTGTCGAGGGAGTCTGTTGCCGCCTGTGTCACGTGTCGAGGGAGTCTGTTCTAAGATGCGAATCGAATTGCAGAAACCCGCCCCGGGCCTCAAATTTCTCATCGCGGGAAGGTGCTCCCTCCCTCCCTCCCTCCCTCCCTCCCTCCCTCCCTTTCTTTTGCACGTTGCTCTGAACAACACCTTGAGGCCTTCCGGTTCTCCACGGAAGCTTCTTCTGTCCTTCCCACCGGCGCGCTTCCATACGTGGATTCCGATGCACAGTCTTGAAGTTCAAGTCTTATAAGCGGTTCTCCTAGGTCTCATTACCTTTAGACATTTTGACTTCTCTTCGAGCTCCTGACGAGAGGGCCTGACTCTGCAGGGGCGGGCTGAACTTGACCCACTCCGAGCCGCGGGAGAGCTTCGTGACGCGCTACGCGCAGTCGCAACCTTTTTTCGAGGACTATCTGCAAGTCTTTGGGCCTTCCCAGATCCGCGCCTGGGCGGTGTGTGCGGCCCTCCCCGCAGCGTCCCGCGCCTGCACCTCCCCGCGGCGTCCGGCGCCTGCACCTCCCCGCAGCTTTCCGCGCCTGCACCTCGCAGATCACATAGTGCTGATTGCGAGCGCGAACCAGATTTGGGATAATGATGATCCCCCCCCTGCCACACTGGAGCTGGAGCTATTGTCTTCCCACGCCAATTGCATCCGGACCGTCCGTGCACCACATTGTGTACTCCCTGCAGTGGTTTCGTTCGTCGTGTATCAGTGCATCCCCACATCTCATTACCGCGCCTTGCTCACGGAAAATGCCACCGCTTTGCCAAGTCAGGCAGGGTGTGCGCGCACAGCACAGATGGTGTGCTCTAGATATGCATGGTCGATGTGAAGCGCAGGGACCAGTGTCGATGCACGGCTCTGATCGCCCGTGGGGAGCACTGCGTGTCAGGCCGAGCTGGGATTTGAGACGTTCATTGGCTCCTCCAGGTGGCTCCCCGTGCCTGAACGGTCATGATGCGCCCATGTGTGACATCTCAGATCTGACGGCCGCACAGCGATGCAATTCAACATGTGTTGTGAGGGATATTGCGAGAGATCTTGCCTGAACCGCATGCTCATGTGAGCGAAGAAGGCTCACGGAGGAGCCAGGGGACGCGGGAAGGGTCACGGAATGGGAGCTGCCCAGCTGCGGGTGAGGCATGGAACACGGTGTCTTCTGATCCGAGGGATGCCGCTGCAGCGGCGCTCTTCGCGAATCAGCGGGCGGAGATGCTCGTGATGGGAGCTGCAGCGCCAAGCTATAGACTGATGCGATGCAGTTATTTGGTCTGCTCACTCACTGCCGGGGCCTAGCGCACGAGGCGTGGCGCTGAGCTGCATTGGAATGGTGCCTCGCTTTGGTTAGCCCGCTGACATTGAAAGTGTGTTGCTGAATGTCGGAGATGCCGGGCATTGGCCGAGCCGCGTGGCTGGAGCGGAGGGGGGCGCTGCGCTGCAGGCGCGTGTTCCCGGTGAAGCCCAACATGAAGCGCGCTGCGCCGGTGCTGCGGGCCTGGCTGGAGCACCTCGCAGCGCTTGGTGTGGAGATTCACCCGAGGTGACTCCGGTGCACGCTTCGCCCTCCTCCACGCTGGCTGCGGCAGCAACTTTGTTGAGACTGGTGATGTTAGTGGACGAGCGCATGATCCTGCCCCCATCCCCAGTGAGTCAACGTCACATCCCGGAGCAGAGCATGCCACGTTTACGGCGCATGTGACCGAGCGCGTCAACGTTGCGGCATGTGACAGTGCGCGCCCATTTTTTGGGCGCGTGATCGAGCGCATTCATTTTTGTGATATGTGGTGGAGCTCGTCGGTGTGGTGCCATGTGACAGCGCGTCTCGGTGTGGTGACATGTGACAGTGCGCGTCGGCAACAGAGCTCGTCGGTGTGGTGGCATGTGGCAGCGCGTCTGGGTGTGGTGGCATGTGACAGTGCGCATCGGCGTGATGGCAGGTGACAGAAATCGTCGGTGTGGTGGCATGTGACAGAGCGCGTTGGCGTGGCGGCATGTGGCAGTGCGCGTTGGCGTGGCATGTGACGGAGTGCATCGATGCGCACAGCGGGAGATGCGGTGTGCGGGCTGCGGCATGCGGCAGACACCGCTGGGAGGGATTCGCCCCACGGACACCAGCCGAGGAAGCTTCTGCAGCGCCCCCGGCCGTGCGCATCCGGGCTTCAGGTGGGCGGCCGCTCTCGCTCGTGCAACTGCCCAGAGGCGAGCCCGTCATGGCGTGACATTCGGACGCGGCGTACCCGCGGCTGTGGCACTACATGCTGTCTCATGCACGGGTCACAAGGGGCTCACGGTGCGCACCTCATTTGCTCGAGGGCCGCCCAGATGAAGTGCTCAGATGAAGAGCTCAGATGAAGAGCTCAGATGAAGAGCTCAGATGAAGTGCTCAGATGAAGTGCTCAGATGAAGTGCTCAGATGAAGAG
>LGRX02016090.1:0-10127 GCA_001247695.2 Cymbomonas tetramitiformis
GCTGCGTGGGGAAGAGACTGCCTTCGAAAAGCTCCGATGTGGCGCCATGAGCGCGCTTCCATGACAATTCTTCCCTGGCGCAAGTGAAGCGGGGCGGATCCTCTGATTAGCCGCGCGCTTTCCACATGTGCCGCCTCACTTGCCACATCAGCCGCGGGCAAAGATGGTTCATATAGGACGAGGCTGTGAATGAGACTGATCGACACAAGTTTGGAGTCACCCTGCACTAGACACATGTGCTGCTAACACAAGAAGCTGGGTGAGGCACTTCACAACCATCAACAGGAAGCGCACCTCTCGTCTCAAGCGTCTCGACATGGTAGACATGCGGCTTCGTTGCACCTGCCCGGGCCGTGCACAGTTGGCAGAGGGCGGATCATCCCGCAGATTCGCAGGCCATCGTTGAGCGTGAACATTTGAATCCCTGGATCGAAATGAAATGAACAGGGACCGCTGGATCGAAATGAAATAAGCAAGGGCCGCTGGATGGAAATGAAATAACCAGGGGTCACTGTTCAAAATGAAATTAACACGGAACACTTGATCGAAATGAAATACGCAAGGACCGTTGGATGGAAATGAAACAAACAGGGACCGCTTTCCAAAATGAAACAAACAGGGACCGATTTCCAAAATGAAGTAAACAGGGACCACTGGATCGAAACGAAATCAACTGGGACCGCAACTGAGATCGTGTCCGCATCTGTGTGCTATGCAAAGGCAAAAGCAAATTGAAGAAGAAGGCAACCGCAGCCTTCGCTGACCCTTCGCCGCCCTAACATTTCCATGCGAAGTTTGATCATAGCTCTGAGAGGGTGCAGCACAGAAGCGGGGGCGGCACCTGCCGGTCGATTGAATTGTTTCTGCCCAACCTGCAGCCTCTGACTCAGCGGCCTGCACAGCGCGCCCCGCGATGCCAGCGCCCCTCGGCTGTGGCCTCCCGGAGGCAAGGGGCGACACAGGGGCAAAGGCACTCGAAGTGCGCCTATCTGCACCTGCAGCCCTACGAGCGGGGTAGACCCGGGGGTGGCACTAGTTCCAGCAGCATGGGTGGGCAACAGCTCCTTCTACATTGGACAGCCTTCGAGGCGCCGACGGCACGTGTGCCAAGATTCTGAGCATTGCGCCAGGCGCATGAATGACAGCATGTAGCATGACGTGCGACTCGTGAATGGCAGCATGTGTCATGACGTGCGACTCGTGAATGACAGCATGTGGCATGACGTGCGACTCGTGAATGACAGCATGTGGCATGACGTGCGACTCGTGAATGACAGCATGTGTCATGACATGCGACGCATGAATGGCAGCATGTGGCATGACGTGCAACTCATGAATGACAGCATGTGTCATGACGTGCGACTCGTGAATGCCACATGCACCAGATACCTCAGCCGTGCTGATCCAAAATCCAAACAGCAGGTATTGGAGCTGTACCCACGGGCACAGCACGGACGCGCACCGGAGGAAAGCCGAGCAGCCGCTGCAGGCCGAACACTTTGGCCTCAACGGCGCAGGAACTTCGTGACTTAACTCTTTAAGGACTGGCGGGGGCGGCGGTACAGTGAAACCATTAGCCCCCTGTGCAAACCCCATCAGCCTGCCCTCTGAGAACAACCGCTCCCCCTACCTTCAACCCTGAGCTGTACTCCACCCCTCAGCAGTGCGCCATCACCTTCAACTCGACAGCAAGCCATCACCACTCTCCCAAACACCATGCCATCAATTCTTGCCCTGGACACTCCACAGTTGCCGCCGCCGCCGCCCCTCTTTCTACACTGCGCCGACGTCGCCTAGGAGGCCGAAGTCGCCAGATTGGCCGCCTCCCTGGCTTGAGCCAAAGACCCCGATGAAGTGAGCTGATCGCATTTCTTCTGAGATACGGGTGCATGACGTGGCGATCCGTGAGGTCTAAGGGCGCTGCGAACGGTGCTATCTGGCAGAAGAGGCGCAGGTGCGGCAGGCACCGCGCCCTTGATGTGAGAGATAACAGAGGAATGAAGGGCCGATGCTGGGGGATGCACCTCGTCGGGCACGAGCGCCGCGGGGTCGCAGGTCAGGCACATTCCGCACTCGTGGAAAGTCCCGTTCTCCAAGGTCCCGTTCACCCTGGCCCAATCGCACGCCCGGACACTGTAATAGAGACGTCTGGATTGGCACAAGGCCGGGCAGAGCCATCAAGTCGACGCAGGGCTGCAGCTGCAAATTGAGCCGCACTTGCCGGTTCCGGAGAAAGGGGAGCGTGGGGTCTTGGGATTTCACGGGTGGAATTCCACGAAAACACGACGGATGTTTCCTTGAAAACACTAGTAGCTCCTCACGCCACCAAACTGCGTGGAATTCCATCTAATCGCTCGGTCCGTCCACACGATTTGGCAAAAACAAAGCTCGCAAACCACGAATTTTGATCTGCGTGATGCCCTCCGCCACCCCCTGTCGATATGAGCGAATGCTCTCGACGCAAATTGTGAGGCTTCTCCTCCGAGATGCGGAACTTCATTCGGAATGTCAGGCACTTACAGCCCCACTCCAGTTCTCCGGCTGTCACCGTTTACACCAGGGTGCTGCGACTGACCTTGCGCCCCGTCAAGAGGACACCTGGTCCAACCACTCCGCGGGTGCGTGCCCCTTCCTCCAGCTCTGGAGCTGGGGAGGGTGCCACATCTGCGGCTCCGACATTTGGATTGATGCCCCATGAACCTTTGTGAATAGTCTGGAGTGACCACTTCGGGGTGCTCATCTCTCCTCACCGAAATCCACCACTCCCCTCCTGTGTGTGGGGAAGCTACGGGTGGCCCATTGCCTGAGCGGAGACGCCAGCAGCTGTCTGCCTGGCGCCTCGCTTCGAAGCGCTGTGCAGGAGGAGGGACCGGCAGTGATCATATGATTGAACTCGGTGGTGCGGAAATTAAGCAGCCAGAGGCAATGACGAGGGATGGCTCGGGAGACATCATAGAATTTAGGTCAGTCATTAGTTGTAGTGAAGCAGGAGGGTGCGCTGTGCACGACGGTCCGCAAGCCATGCTATCAGTGCATGCGAGCCTCAGCCAGGTCCCAGGTTGAGGGAAGCCAGGGGGGTGTACCAGTCCGTTGCGAGAGGGATCATCACGCCGAGCTGTCCTGTTCGCGCTGTGCCATCGTTCGAGACTTGCCCCACCTCCTTCTTGCGCTGCAACATCTCCTGCTTGCGCTTCGTCATCTTGGCTTTCTGATCCAACATTGGGGACTTGGGTTCCGGCTCCAACTTCGGTTCCGGCTCCGAGCCTTGCAGAGTCACGGGGATGCCGACACTCTGCGTCCCGGCCACTTCACCCTGCGCACTACCCCTCTCCCTGTTAGTCCCGGCCACTTCACCCTGCGCACTACCCCTCTCCCTGTTAGTCCCGGCGTGCCAGAAGAAGTTTGCTGACGTGGCAGCGTTGTTTGGGTTTGTAGCAGTCATCGAGGTTGCTGCACCATTACAGGGCTGGCCAGATTTCCACATCTGCTTTGCATTACATTTACCACATCATTCTGGCGGGACTGAGCTGGGCAGCCGGTTCAAGAGAAAGCGATAATCGCAAGTGAAAGGTGGCCCTAAGAAATGTTCCCATCGAGGGGTCTCAGTGCAACATCCGTGGACAATTCAATTAACTGTCTCGATCACGTCCTAGAGGTAAGGTCGCCAGTGACAGACTGTCAGTGCACAACTGGTCGGAGTGTCAATGTGTGTGGCCGTTACACATCAGCGTCTGATATAGCATCGGTGTTACGGATCAGCGTCTGATACAGCATCGGTGTGACACGTCAGCGTCTGATATAGCATCGGTGTTACGCATCAGCGTCTGATATAGCATCGGTGTTGCGCATCAGCATCTGATATAGCATCGGTGTTGCGGATCAGCGTCTGATACAGCATCAGTGTTGCGCGTCAGCGTTCGATACAACATCGGTGTGACACGTCAGCGTCTGATACAGCATCGGTGTTGCGCGGCAGCGTCTGATATAGCATCGGTGTTGCGCGGCAGCGTCTGAATGTTGTTGGATGAGAAAAGCGAGACACGTAATAGCCAAAAAAAACAAATAGGTTTGTGTGGGGGTGGGGGGGCACTTGCATGGGCACATGTCCGGGATCGGCAGCCTGTTCCACCTCATAGAAGGCATCCATGTCCCTTCGTCTTTTCGTTATTTCTGATCGGAGAACTGCAGCAAACCTACGGACCGCACCGGCTTCCTTGCCAGCACTAGGTCGAGGCAGCAGGCCCCACAGTGCAATGAAGTCCGGCGATCCAGATGGTGCTCGCGACGGAACAAGAAGAGCCCGTACAGGCAGCTCTTCAACACACACGGGAATGCAGTCTTTCCCCTCCTCTCTCCATGATTGCTCCTCGTACCTTTGCAATCTTCTCGAAGTGCAGGGCAACTTTCACGAGAGAGTCGCGGTCATCTGTCATCGTTTTAAGTTTCACCTGTGTGCCTCTTCCCCAGATACCCTCCTTTCTTCCCAACGTCGCCATTGGATAATGGATCGTGGGGGACACAAGGCCCACCAAGGGCCTTCACCTGGTACAGTTTATTGCGCAGTCCACCACGAGGCCGAGCACGAGGCACGACCCGGTTGAGTGTGAGGCACAGAGCTCGAGTTGTTATAGCCAAATCCCCCTTCCTGTGCTCACTACTATCATAATCATAGCCAAGTCGCCATGCTGTGCTCATTATTATTATCATTATCATATCTCAAGTCCAAAGGAAGCGACCTGAAACCGGAGCACAGAAATGAAGGCGTATATAAAGCGCAAAAGGCAAACCTTCAGATCCTCAACTTCCTTCTGCAGCTCTTCCTTTGTGGGACCTTTCTCCATCGGCGCAGGGGCGGGCACCTTTGACCGCGCAGGTACCTGGGGAGGTGCATCACAAATGCCAAGGACACCTGAACTGCCGCGCGCCCTCAGATTACAACCCCCCTGAACTGCCGCGCGTCCTCAGATTACAACACCCCTGAACTGCCGCGCGTCCTCAGATTACAACACCCCTGAACTGCCGCGCGTCCTCAGATTACAACACCCCTGAACTGCCGGCGTCCTCGAATTACAGCCCCTGAACTGCCCGTGGCGCCTCGGATACAACACCCCTGAACTGCCGCGCGCCCTCAGATTACAGCACCCCTGAACTGCCGAGCGTCCTCAGATTACCCAACACCCCTGAACTGCCGCGCGCCCTCGAATTACAACACCCCTGAACTGCACGCGCGTCCTCAGATTACAACCCCCTGAACTGCCGCGCGCCCTCAGATACAACACCCCTGAACTGCCAGCGCGTCACTCAGATGCAACACCCCTGAACTGCCCCGCGCGTCCTCAGATTACAACACCCCTGAACTGCCGCGCGTCCTCAGATTACAACACCCCTGAACTGCCGCGCGCCCTCAGATTACAACACGCCTGAAGCCTTTTGACAGATTCTTCAGCCCTGCCAAGGAAGCTGCACGCGATCTGCAGCTGTCTCCAAGAGCTAGTTTGTCATCTGTGCGCCGCCACTGATGCAGCAAGTTTTGAGCGCCTTGGTCTTGCTGACTGTTCTACCATGGAGAATAGTAAGTTGCTCACCTCTTTACCTTGCACTCCAAATGCAGCCTTCCCACGACCTCCGATCGGGCTGCGCAGTGCAGCCGGTTCCTTCCCTCTTAATGACATCGTACGAGGGGATTTATTTGAAGCGGATTGCAGTGGAAATTTAGTCGCTTTTAGCCACAGAAACTATCACACTATGACATTTGAGACCGCAAGACACATGACGATGTGAGACTGACTTCAGAAATCGAAGCCAGGCATCCCACAGACAACGCAAGGGATTCCTGAGAATAGCATGGGATGCTATGCCAAGCCTGGCGGGGAGAACCACAGCAAGTGTCAGATTCGCGCCACAGGGAAGCACCGTGCCGCACACCAGACACACTCCACAGGAAGGCGCCGTCCCACGCCCCAGATACACCCCGCAGTAAGGCGCTGTATCATGCCCCGGACACAGTCCACGGGGAAGCGCCGTGGGACGCGTGAGATATATAGTCGGGGCGCCACCCCCGAAGATTCTCCAGACCTTCGCGGCATGAGGCGAGCAAGCACTCTGCGCGTAAGATGAGGCAGGCTGCCCCAGGATCCGCGAGGATCTGCCCGGGTGGAATGACCGTGGGGAGTGTGCAATTCGTTGAACTGCAGGACTGAATTTATCAAGGCTAGAATGGTTCCAGAAGATCAGGGTCAAGGAGTGGCGACGAACGCAAAGCTGAGGAGCGCACACCAACCTTCGCTGCGATAGAATATCCTGCTGCAAAGAAACAGACGCGTGCCTTGAGTAAAACAGAAGGGCAAGCGCCGCGCGCAGGAGGCGCGCACCAGCACCTGGCTAGCGCTGGATACCCCGCGACCTCCCGGCGCTAAGTGCTCGCTTGACGGCTTATTGAAGGTAGGGGTGGAAGTCCTTCCAAATCAACACCGACTTATCTTCTCTGCTGTGCACGCCTCAATGTCAAGCACATCATGGCGCGTTAGCAGCGCTGTGTAACTTGAAAAGTGCATACATCTCGAACGCTTCGGTGCGATGAGGAGTGACTCTCGTGCTCGAAGAGCGCGGGCTATTGAGATACCATTCGGACACGATGGAGCTACGTCCTGGTCATGAAGCTGCAAAGATGCACACAGCAGGAGCCAAAGAAGGGTTCACAGGGGAAATTTGCCGACATTGGTCACGGCAGAGCAAACGTGTAACGCGTAGTGTACTGCTGGTCTCAGTGTCGGTCCTGGAGGGTCCAGACGATACAACAAGCAGAGTGAAATGAGTACGTACGTGCAAGGCTCCAGTCCGAGCGTGACCATATCCAAACGTGCTTCGCTGCTGTTGTTGCGCGAGAATGCGATCTCGCACCAATTTCCTTTTGCTAACTTGTTGTGGACTGCTACCTCCCGGGCCTTTACCAACTGCCAGTGAAAATCACCCGCGCCATGAACGTTATCCACTTTGAGCGTCGGCAACCTCGTTGGAAGAGTAGCCTAGCGAAACATATGCACTCTGATCCTGAAGCCTTGGTACGCAACAAGACAGCTCTATGGCTATTTACGAGCGTTAGAGAAATGCCGTACACAAATCCAAGATTCGAAATGAGTCACTCTTCCCACGGCCTTACAAATGGAATTTGCTCCCTTCCGTGGAGAAAACGCATACGAACGAAAACGAAAGAGGCACGAAGCGATATGCCCCAGAACAACAAATAGACTTGATCCTCTGGCCGAGATCGAGCGTACCGTCTTCGCATGAGATGAGGAAAAGGAGTGATAGGAAAAGAATCCAGAGGAAAGTAATGATATGAGGCATGTTCGAACGAGAGAAGTGCACAATTAGGTGAGTAGGCTTCACGAAAACAGTGGTATTCCAATCTCTTTCGTTCGAACCGTTGTGGTTTTCTACGCAAGTACGAAGCTTGAAGTAGGGGGCCTCTCTTCTCCAGCACCGTTGAATTCACCACCTCGATTTGTGATAGTTCTTTGCCCCCTCCCCCCCTCCACCCAAGCTCCCAAGTCCGATATCGACTACATTGACATGAGGTACAGTGACACTGACTTCGATCGAAGGATCGTTAGGGTGATTCTATGGTTTGACGTCACGTCACGGAGTCGGTAGTCGGCCGACTATTTCTTTGATCGCAGCACGCTGATTGGCTAGGGCGACGTAGGTCGACGTCGGCCGACGGGCATGTCAGGCAATGTCACGCTCCAACTTTTCCGAGTTTTTGGAGTCGGCGAGTTGTAGAAAGGCCTGACATGCCTGACATAAAGCATCTTTCGTCGACTTTCCGTCGCCTCATGCACTGTGCATCCTTCGATCTAATGGAGGCCTGATTTTTTTGACGGCTTTCGAGAGAGACGACTCTCTGCCGACTAAATCTAGTGCCACGTCGGAAAAGCGACTCGCACCTCTTCTGTGTTTTTCAGCCTGATGTTGCGTCCCAAGCACCGCTTTCATAGAAATAACTTGATATTTCTGCTACGGTGAGCCTATGATTATGATATTATTCCGAAGTTATAAGACCTATAACTTCGTAATGATACTTTTCATTGTGTTTTCCGTAGTGAACTTTTTTATTGGACATGATGAGCGCGTGCGTAAAGATCCCCGCACGTTTTCATCATTGTACCGCTATAAACGGGACAATTGGAACAAACGTTTTGCAGTCTCAAACTTATGAGTGTTCGAACAGCGTGCAACTCTCTCCAACACTTTATAAGTATGTAATGAAGTTAGTTTCAGTCGCTGTCTTGAGCATCCGCAGAAACGCGGATGCCCAAAACGCGTTTGAAGTCCGCAATGCGAACCCCCTTCGCGGCTTGCTCACATCCGCGAATACGGATGGAATAACGCCAAACGTGCTATCACGCAACGTTAACTTAACGGTTAACTTTGCGTGAAAACTTGGCGGAGACTCATCTCTGTACATCTCGCTACGCAATCGTTTAGTACCGCAAGGGTACTCACTCCCGGCGAGCATCCTAAAACGCGAAGTACGGCTTCTTTCGCTACGTTTCGAGTGTCAAACGACGCACATATATCACAGTGAAAACATGTTTAAAATGTTGTGATACATGTTGCGAAATTTGCAAAGTAATTGCCAAAATTCATGTGCGGACAGCAGCCCGACGCATGTTTCAAAGGGTCCTTCCGGGTCAACGCTCAACGGTGGGATTGTAGGCTTACCACACCGGTCAAATGAAAAATCGCACGGTCTTCCCGATTTCTGATGTGGAGGAATATTTCCTACGATTGGGAATCTACGTCATGTCGGGGAGGGCTTAATGGGAAAATTTCATTCTATAAACTGGTGACAGTCGTGAGTCGGCCGACGCACCGTGACGTGACGTGACGCCAAACCATAGAATCGGTCTTAGACAACCGTTTTAGTCGGGTGCTCCACGGAAAATAAGAATCCCCGAAAATAAGAATTTTATAGGGGGTACGTAAACGTACAGATGGGGATAAACAGGAACGTACAGATGGGCGAAAAATCAAAATTCTCCAATCGTATAAATCCTACATGATCATGATCTAGAATAAGAATGAGAAAAAGTGAGAGGCCGCAAGCGGGCCGTGCACTGGGGGGGCGGGATGGTAGTGTTGTGGTTGGTGTGTGTGGGAGGGTTCATGTTGTGGCGTTTGCGGTTTGTGTGTTGTGGTGTGTGTATGTGTCACGAGAAGTAAGTGTTGCGGTGTGCGGTGTGGGGGAGTTATCCTCGCTCTATTCTATTCTATTCGTCTATGAAAGACCTATTTGTGGTTTATGTTTCAGCCAAAATGGCCAAGTATATCAAAAGTTATGCCCATTCCGAGATTTTTCGGTTATTACACTCGCACCCGCACTGCAAATTTGACTGCAAATGATTTCTTTTACGGAACATTGCGCCTATGATGCTTACACGACGCGATATATCAACCTGTTCGTCTATGAAAGACTTATTTGAGGTTTATGTTTCAGCCAAAATGGCCAAGTATATCAAAAGTTATGCCCATTCCGAGTATTTTCGGTTCGGTTATTACACTCGCATCGCACTGCAAATTTGACTGCAAATGATTTCTTTTACGGAATATTGCGCCTAGTATCGCCGAGTATGATATATCAATATGTTCGTCTGTGAAGACCTATTTAGCAGAGTTTATGTTTCAATAAAATGGCCAAGCATATCAAAAATTATTCCCATTCCGAGTATTTTCAGTTACGATTACTGTCAGCGGCGCTGACCCAACGCAAACGTGACAAACGAGTTCTTTTACGGAATATTGCCTATGCTTACACGCAATATCAATCGAGTTCGTCTATGAAAGACCTATTTGTGGTTTGAGTTTCAGCCAAAATGGCCAAGTATATCAAAAGTTATGCCCATTCCGAGTATTTTCGGTTATTACACGCGATCGCGCCCGCACTGCAAATTTGACTGCAAACGAGTTCTTTTACGGAATATTGCGCCTATGCTTACACGCAACATATCAATCTATTCGTCTATGAAAGACCTATTTGTGGTTTGAGTTTCAGCCAAAATGGCCAAGTATATCAAAAGTTATGCCCATTCCGAGTATTTTCGGTTATTACACTCGATCGCGCCCGC
>LGRX02016092.1:0-13949 GCA_001247695.2 Cymbomonas tetramitiformis
CCCGCACCGTGCACGTGGTGGAATTCAGAAAGGCCAAGCTCGAGCTGTCACGCAATAGCCCGCGCCGTGCACGTGGAAGAATTCAGAAAGGCCAAGCTCATCCTAGCACTAACACATCCTAGCTTGAGCTGTTAGTGGGGGACGCCAGAAAGGCCAAGCTCCTCCTAGCACTAACACATCACAAGCAGGCTGTTGGTGGGGGACACCAGCAGGGCCAAGCTCCTCCTAGCACTAACACATCCTGGCCCAGGCTGTTGGTGGGGGGACACCAGCAGGGTCAAGCTTCTCCTAGCACTAACACATCCTGGCTTGAGCTGTTAGTGGGGACGCCAGAAAGGCCAAGCTCCTCGCACTAACATCCTGGCTTAGGCTGTTAGTGGGGGACACCAGCAAGGCCAAGCTCCTCCCTAGCACTAACACATCCTAGCTTGAGCTGTTAGTGGTGGATTTCAAGGCCAAGCTCCTCCTAGCACTAACACATTCTAGCTTGAGCCGTTAGTGGGGGACGCCAGAAAGGCCAAGCTCCTCCTAGCACTAACACATCCTAGCTTGAGCTGTTAGTGGGGGACACCAGAAAGGCCAAGCTCCTCCTAGCACTAACACATCCTAGCTTGAGCCGTTAGTGGGGGGACGCCCAGAAAGGCCAAGCTCCTCCTGACACTAACACATCTAGCCCGAGGCTGTTAGTGGTGGACACCAGGAAGGCCAAGCTCCTCCTAGCACTAACACATCCTGGCAGGCTGTTAGTGGGGACGCCAGAAAGGCCAAGCTCCTCCTAGCACTAGCACATCTGGCTTGAGCTGTTAGTGGGGGACGCCAGAAAGGCCAAGCTCCTCCCTAGCACTAACACATCCTGGCTTGAGCTGTTAGTGGGGACGCCAGAAAGGCCAAGCTCCTCCACTAACACATCCTAGCTTGAGCTGTTAGTGGGGGACACCAGCAAGGCCAAGCTCCTCCTAGCACTAACACATCCTAGCTTGAGCTGTTAGTGGGGGGACAGCAGGAGGGCCAAGCTCCTCCTAGCACTAACACATCCTAGCTTGAGCTGTTAGTGGGTGGCCTGCGGTGTACACGGGGGGATAGTCAGGAGGGGCTAGCTCGAGGTGCTAGTGGCCCGCCTGCGTGCCTGCAGCGTCGGACGGCTGGCTTGAGCTGTTGTCATCCAGAGACACACGAGCGAGAGCAGACGAGCACGACACCACGCCGAGCCACTCGTACAGGGCTTCTAAATCCTCCTGGCCGAGAGCTTCGCGTGCAGGATGTGGTGGCAGCGGCGGCGTTTCAAGCAACGCCGTCAACATTGTCTGATGCTCCACCTCGACACAACGTGAGCTCACACCTGAAGTAGATGCGGACACATACACCGCTCTCACCCTCAGCCCCGACCCTGCCTTTAAATCTCAGTCAGCCTGAACCCCGAGCTCAAAAAGCGCTCATTCACCAGTTTGCTAGCAACACCGCCGTGGACAAGTCCCGGAAAAATAAGTGAGTGTTTGCGGTGACAGAAAGCTGGAGGCTGCCCGCACCTGGAGAGAACTGTATGGTAGCGAGGCCGTCCTCAGAATTGCTGACACACAGGAACTCCATCACAGCAGTAGCTCCACTCCACCGCTCCATCACCTGTGGTAAGAGGCCAGCTCTTACTTGGGAAATAATCACCCTGCGTACTTTTTGGTGGGACTAAAGGGCCCCGTTCGCAGGTTGAAGCATGAAGGTTCAGCGTAAAGATTCACGCATCGTCAGTGCCAAGAGGCAAAAATGAGCGATGCTGCTGATATCGATTCTAAGGGGGCTGGCTGCGTTAGAGCTGTGATTTCGACCTTGGCATGGCGCTTGGTACCAGGGCGCAGGTCGTCGGATCGTAAGTTCACGTTCAGATTGAAGCGCTCTTTCGGGGTGCACTTGGAATGATCCGCCTGCAGTGTCGAGAGTCAAGAGTCAACAGTCGAGAGTCAAGAGGCATTCGTACTGCTCACCCGTGCCTCCACGGGCTAGTGTCGGAAAGCTTGGGGCAAATAAACGATCTGTGGTATCAGACGGAGTATTGCTTCGAAAACGGGCTGCGCTCTTGACAGCAAAATTTTCCTTCTGTGAAAAGCGAATACTCCGCTGGATCATATCACTGGCGACTTTCCCGTTTACAACGATATTCATTCATCAATTTCGTCGAGCACGTCCGTATTTACAGACATCAGTAGTGCCGGCAACATCACTTTTCAGACTCAGAAGACGCACACGGCCAGTCAAGTGCATTATACTGCTGAAGTTTGCGCAGCGAAACGGGATGTGGTTGGCCAAGCTCGTGGAGAACTCGCAGTTTCAAAGAGGCCGAAACAGGTAACGAGGAGCGGGAAATGACAGGTGGATACAAGGTGTGAAGCTGCCAGGAGGTGAGAGTGAAAAGAACAGAAGCTGGCCTGTACGCTAAGACGCTCGTATGTGTCCTTTGTCAACGCCAAGTGAAGAACACCTGTGGCAAAGAGGGTATCAACAAGTGCCGGGAATTTACGTAGAAATTAATCGAAGCAAGCAAACTAGGAGCCAAACCACAATACAAGAGTGGCTTATTACATATGAAGTAAATACTGACCGTCAGGTGTGACTGCAGCTGCATCTGTGCGATCTATTCTGGTCAAGCTAGTGAGTGCAACCAGTTGGCGCTGCTCTTGAAATAGCTGCGATATGCTTGGGCTCAGGAATTCTGTTAGTGACATGTTGACGACGTAAAAGAAAGGTCGACCATTCTTCTCCACTGCCCTTCTGATCTGCAGGGGAAAAATGTAAAGGGGGACAAAAGACAAGTGGAAAGGATTATCAGACGTCCTCAGCAGCCAGCCAGCGAGCGAGCGAGCGAGCGACAGATAGAACAGGCAACAACGCGAACACAGCTGCTAGCTAGCTCCATTTGCTGTATGTAGCTAAGTGATCGAACTGTCAATAAAATATCAGATAGCACCTCTTCGTCTTTGACGAGTGAAGTAGAAGGGACGACAATCTCAACACTGTTGTTGAAAGCGTGGTTTTGTATCAAGTGGTCGAGCGCGGATCTCGGGTGTCTGTGGGAACTTATACATCCGGTAAGTTTCGAATGCTGCAGAAATTTCCCCATTTTCTCGAAGATTAGCGTCTCGCATACTCTTCTGCTGCCATGCAATAGCCGCTGCCTCCTGCCGAAATATCCTGCGCTGGTGTGGATACACTTAGAAAACCCTAATAAAATAATTACAGACAGTATTATAAACATAACGACTAGGCTTTCTGTCAGATTCAAGTTCGAAGTTGTGGGAGTGTGATCAAGGGGATTGGTTAAAATTATAGGGGGTACGTGAACGTACAGGTGGGGAATAAATATCCACACCCTACCAGAGTGTTCCCAGAGTTTCTCCGAGCGCGGCCGCTGCGCGCGAGGGTCGACGTTACAGTTGATCGAAGAGGCACGGAGAAAGCATATGCTTATGGACCCCACAGAGTTACAAACCCTAAATGTCTATTTTCGTCCATAAGCTCTGGGGATAAGAGTAACACCCTACCCTACAGTAGTGATCACTCGGTAATAAGAAAACCGGAGATTTGGGACCAGCCAGCAATATTCGCCAACTTGGATACCCCCCCCCCTCACGGGGAGACCAATCTTGCCACCCCCACTGTAAGGGGGGAGCACAGTGGGTCTCCTGTCTGCAGTGTCGACATCGGATCCTGTCCGACATTGCCAAGTTAGCTCGGCATCTGTGTCTTGTAACCGGTGTCGGTGTCGGTGCAGGCCTTCGGCCCGCACTTGTAACCGGTGTCGGGGTCGTTGCAGGCCTTCCTTTGTGCCTCTGCATTTCTTCCCTTGTGCCTCTGCCTCTTCGATCAAGTCAAGATCGGAGTCCTCTGACTGTTCTGCTGCGTTAAGCTCCTCGTCATCACTCTCAATGTAGTCGTCTCCCTCGGCATCAGTTCCCAGCAGCACATCACTGACGAGATCCTCCTCGCACAAACCAGTGTCGCTTCCTGTCAAAGACCGCTTAATGAACTTCTCGAGTTCACGCCCGCGCTTGCACATTTTCATGTATCCTCCCCAGCGAATAGCGTGCTGCATACGCCCCCACCAACGAACCATGTGGACAATTGGTATCATCGATCCATGAGTGCAATGCTTGTAGCGTCGGTGGGTACATACGTACGTATCTCACGCAATGCGTTAATGTATGTAGCCACTAGCGCGAGAAGAAACGAATGTGGGGAAAAACGATAACAGCAGCGAGGCATCGTGCGTACGTTCGTACCTGCTGCAGGGTTGTTTTCACTTGGGACTTCGCAATGCCTGCACAAGCCCGAGCTTCCTCCAAGCGCTTGGAAGTGATGACTGAAGAGTGAAAAGCTGAAGACTGGGCTGAAGCGCGCTTGATCACAGCCCTAATCTTCGGATTGGAAGATTTCTCCTTCTTCCCACCAGTGCCAAGACCCTTCTCAACGCAGCGTTGCAGCTGATGCGGACCACATATTTTCAGCCTGTCACTGATCCCCAGAACCTTGTGCGCCTGTTTGTTATTGGACGCGCCATCCGCTGTGGACAGACTGATGTGGGAGGTTTCCATCTTCGAAGCGAGGAGCGTGTTGCGGAACCAGCGGCCAATTGAAACACCAGTGTGACGATTGGTGGGAAACTTTTCGAAAGCTTTAATGGGGGCCACATCATGCAAGCGGTTGTCAAGCAGCAAAATCATGGAAACCCGCAAGCACGCGAACGACTCCTTCGCATTTTTCTGCGTCCATATATCCTGCTGGGTCCCACAGTGGGGCTTTCCGACTTCCGCGAGATTCTGAGCAATAGCCGCGTCAAGCATTTCGTTCATCAATGCGAAAATCACGAACAAGATTTTCAAACACGTCTCTCGACAAGGTGGTACATAACGTGGAGAAAGCCCGGCGATCCATTCGCGCATAGAAGGGCTCTTCGCGCAATGGAAATGCTTTTTGTCGAGGACAATCCACAGAACGAACCGCACGTGATGGGGGAACGCTTCGTCAAAAGACATCGTGAGAAAGACGCTGCCATCATCCGCCACGCGCAGTTTGCTATGGCTCGAAACAGCTCGGGCCGTGGCGGCAGCCTCAGGGTGAAAGCTGTCCATATGCCGAAATAAAACACCCGTGGATCCATCAACAACTGTGCACGTGGTAGGGCGTGGGCAACCGTGAACTGCACACTTCCATAATTCGACCTTGACTTTTTTGCCCGCCTTGCGTCCAGATGTTGCGACCTGCTGTTCCTGGCCGATGAGCTTCCAACCCTGGTAACACGCGGGTCGAGTAGGACCATCCGCAGGCACTACAGGGTCCTCAGCAGGCTTGTCGGTAGTCGCAAGTTGTCTAGGGTCTGGTGTCAGGATGAACGCAGCTTCAGCCTCGCGATCATCCTTGTAAGTCAGGTGGCGAAAACGGTTCCAGGAAGAAAGCTGAATCCAGTAGCCAGGGTGAGAGGGGTCATCGCGAGCGTCCTCGCACACTTGGAAACGAATAGCTGGAGAATTCGTAGTACGTTGTCCGGTGCCAAACCTTTTAGCATCGCAGTACTCAACTGCCTCCGCGCGGAATTGCTTCCTTTTCTCACTGTCGGGCGCATTATCGAACCAGTGCCCCGGGACGTTCACTACTACTTTCAAAGCTACCTGCTCCTCTCCAGGGTATTGCTTGATAAACAGGTTGGCGTCGATAGAAGGTTGACTGAAAACTTTCTGCTTGGCCTTACTCTGTATCATTCTCTCATTCGGCATGGCGCTGAGGACGCTGGCGAGGGAGGGACGACCTAGTTCTTGGAACGAGCGGAGGAACGGGCGGCAAAAAACTGGCCCAGATGGGCGTGGTTGTCGGTCGAAGCGGACGGGGTCCGATCGAACCGCCAGTGTCGGTCAGATACAGTGCAGCTCGATTTTTTAACGGCGCAGAACCCGCCAGTGTCGGAGTAGGGCTCCCTACCCAACCGCATGACCGGTGTCGGATCGGCGCAGCTCTATTTATTAACGGTGTAGATCCTGCCAGTGTCGGTGTAGAGCTCTTTTTGGAACCGATGACGGGTTCGGGATCGGATCAGGTACCTTCCCTCGATCCGAAGGTACGGATAGTGCCTATTCTACTAATCTTACGGTGGGTTTACCCGCCGTAAGAGGAATTTTCGGCGGCCTCTAGTGGTGGCGTTATGAGGTCTACGGGGTCAAACCTATCGATTTTCAGACAGTTCATGAGTTGAATGAAAGATGAGGAACATACTATGGATGGATGCGATGTGCCCCATGTGTGTAATGCGCTCGCGAAGTGGGGGGGTGTAGCGGGTTCCGATCATATATGCTTACGGTGGGTTACCACATAATTTTGTATATTGGTAGATATGTGGCCTTCCTCGATGGCCCTTTGGAAATTTGGAGACCTATGTTGTCAAGTTCTCGAGCTGCTCTTTCTGCAGTGTCTTGTCAAAATTTTCATTCGAGGCCATCTTGACCCTCAAAATGTCACGCGAAGTGAGGGTGGTATGACGGTTTTTTACGCTATATGACACGATTTATATGCGATAATTGGTTTGCCGGTTTGGGTTTGGGTTTTCAGGTTAACAAACCCGGATACATCCGATATAATTCTTCGCGGATGCCTCTTGGGAGTGTCTAAAGTCATCCTGCCACCATGAACATGACCAGGGGGTCAGTTTAGGGGCTGAAATAATCGTTTTACTTAGGGTTGGGTAACCCACCGTAAGGGATCCTTACGGTGTGTAAACCCACCTTTCGTAGAATAGGCAATAGTCGCGGTGCAGCTGAAATTTTAACGGTGTCGGATCATTTACGGATATGACCCGACACCGATGTCGACACTGCCTGTCTGTCACCCCTCAGCCCGATGTGTCACCAGTGTCCGTTGTCACGGTTGTCACGGTGTGCTATAAAACACTCACCTGAATATTTTATATCATCTTAGTATCCGAGAACACCCGCCCCTGCGAGACTGTTCTGCACACACGCATTCGAGCATATATATCGACATATATATATCTCACTTCTTGTCAGGTTATCGGCCACCACTTGTGGGTGTTCGTTGTTTACTTTTGATCCTTGGAGGGCGAACCGAATCTCCTCGAATCCGCCGCAGCCGACGGCAGTTGTTTCGTCCTTACGGCAGCGACTATATCCAGACCCCGGCCACCGTTGAAGATCGCGGCCGAGTCCAAAAGTTTATCACCAAACCGTGGGCGATTTGGGCCACAGTTGAGCCCTGTTGTTTTTACACATTTTCGACAATCCCGACCGCCGCAACCGACGGCAGTTGTTTCGTCCTTACGACAGCGACTATATCTCGACCCCGGCCACCGTTGAAGATCGCGGCCGCGACCAGAATTTATCATCAAACCGTAAGCAAATTGGGCTACAATTGTGCCCTGCCGCTTTTACGCATTTCCGACCATTCCCAACTACGTGCCCTACACTCTGGACAGCAGCGCCCGAACTGTGGCAAAACTGGCTTACCGCACGTTATTTTTGACCTCACCGCCGTTTTCCTCGTCGAATTTCACCCCAATTTGGCTTTTACATCGCCCGATTTGGTTAATTTTACGAAGAATTACGTTTTAGACACGCACCCAAACGCGCCCTCGCCTTTCTGGACAGCAGCACCGCTCCTGCAGGACAGCTGGCTTGCCGCACGACTTGTTTGACTTCACCGACGTCTTCCTCGTCAACATCCACTCAATTTGACTCATCCATCGCTGGATTTGGTTCATTTTTCGGAAAGTTATGTCTTCGCTTGGGAACCCTAACTTCGCGTTCGCGGAATTCTCCAGCCAGCGGTCAGCCACCATGCCCGCTGACCGCCAGAATGCGCGCATGCCAACTGTTCGTTCAGCGTTGGCATCTTTTCGAGTCCATCGACGGCGTCCTGCACCTGGCTATGGTCTGGTGGTGTCTGGTGGTGCTTATGCACCAGACACCAACATCGAGTCTATCGCCTTCGCCAATGACGACAACTCTGAGCACGACGAGTTGCGTCCGCAGCATCCTCCGCTCTCCGCTCCACCCTTCGTGCCCCTTGGCCATTGTGTGGTGGTGTGCGGTGGTGTTACGACACCAATCCCACCGATTCTCCCCTCTGCTTGCGCGCTCATTGGCGGCAGAGTGGGGGCACGCCGCATTTTTCACCATCCATCCCCCTGCCCCCTCTTCGTTGACGCATCCGCTCTGGTGGTGCCAGGCCGCTTTTGGCTCTGGCATCGCACCGGCGTTGGTTGAACGTTGTAGGGATGAGTATTGCCTCACTGGCGCTTGACGCATGCGATCAAGGGTGACGCCGCCGCCAGCAAGATTAAGTAGAAACAGCACAGTTCGACGAAGACCCTTCTCCATGCCTGCACGGTTTGTGATTGACTCTCGAGGGAACCGAACTCTTTAGATTTAGTTAGCAACAGACTTTTGGACATCTTGGGATGGCACATGCCGGACTGCTCGGGCCAGTTTGGCTCCTAGACCCTGCAGTGCTCCTGCCTCTTCGCCTGGTGACACCTCAACCCCACGGGGTGAGGTGGTGTCACGGGGAGACCAATCTTGCCACCCCCACTGTAACGAAGGGGGGAGCACAGTGGGTCTCCTGTCTGTCACCCCTCAGCCCGATGTGTCACCAGTGTCCGTTGTCACGGTTGTCACGGTTGTGCTATAAAACACTCACCTGAATATTTTATATCATCTTAGTATCCGAGAACACCCGCCCCTGCGAGACTGTTCTGCACACACGCATTCGAGCATATATATCGACATATATATATCTCACTTCTTGTCACCCCGCGGCGCGTCCCTATGAAAATCGTAAGAATAGTGGGTCATTTTGTTTCAATCAGCCAGCAATTTTCTTAAAATTTCAGTGATAAACCCGTGAAAATGCGACATTTTGAAAAAATTCCTTTCTTATTGGCGGATTTTCTTATCTCATTGAGTGCGGATTACAGTATTTGCAAACGTATATTAAGGATGTGATTTAAGGGAACCATGTTACAAGTGTGTGACACGTCACGAAGGGGTGACATGACAATGACATGACATTCAATGGGACTTTGGGACGTCGTGGGGGGCGATGGGGCGCGATGAGCGGATGATGGGGGCGTGTTGAGGGCGCGAAGGGCGATGGGGGGGAGGGGGGGATTTATGAAGCGGAGACCCCTACATTCTGGAAAAATTAGAAGACATGTCCGCTTCTGAACATCTTCTGAATATCTTCTGCGACGGCTTCCGCGACCCACGTCTTCTGGGGTCCAGAAGACTTCATCTAGGAGACGTCGTCTACGCGTCTTATAATAATGCGCCTACCATCTTCTGAGTTCCGAAGACGTCCAAAGATCTGCGGGGAAGTCGTACAGGAATATCCCGGTTCTTGCTGGATTTCGCACAACGACACCTAAAATTTGTCACCTGCCTCATCCTAGAGTAGTCCGGGTGACCGTCACTCGTAGGACGAAACCTAATCCCTGAACGCAAACCGAATATGTTTATCTCTTTAAACTTATCAATTCGACCGTTCTGATATCGAACGAACCCTAACCTAGGGTATAACGACATATAGATATATGTCGGCCCTGTATATCTAGCAGGCTTGGTTCGCACCATCGCTTTTACATTACTTCTACTATGACTGGCTAAACGCCGACGCTTGGGATGGAGTGAGCGGTCGCTAGGGGAGCGCGCGTGGTATGGCCTAGGCAGCTTGGTTGATTGAGCGGCTTCGCGGGCGGTGCACTTGGACGTTTTACGGTTTGACGTTTTACGTTGGCTAGATTTTGCCGTACTTCCAGTCGATATCACACCGTTTGCGGTACCCGGGAATCCATTAGACCACCGTGACTTCATTGAGTTCTTCGTCCTTTCCGCAAGTCGACGCTCTCGACGACCACCACCTCTTGGCCGCCACCACCGCGACCGCTTCCCGATCACACCCGCTTGCTCCACCCCGCTACACTCATTTCATCATGGTAGCCACCAGATCGACTTCGAGCGCTCCTCTATGGCTATTACCCAGCAGTCCTTGGGAAAGGACTTGAGCGCGTCCTAGTCCTTGACCTCCTTGTACAAGGACCGAAACGCCATAATTTTTTTCGGATAGTAGGCACGCTTGAAGATCCATACCCTCGCTATCGTAGGGCCCCAATGACCTAAAAAAAGTTTCTTGATGCCTCATTGGTCCATACCCATTGTATATATATCGCTATGGATGCCGAAATCAGTGGTACCCTAGCCCAAATGGCCCCTCCCGGGTGCTCACGAAGCCCCCTCCACCCATCCTTATACCAAAATGTTCCTAAGAGCCTGCACTAAAAGGTTGTGCAATGCATCATCTGCCAATCTCCCTGCCTCACTCACTATACCATATCTTGTATGACAGTTGATGACACGCTGGATGACAATGCACATATGGATTGTTATGACAATGCAGGTGTGAGGATGGCAACAATGGAGGCAATTGGGAGGCTGGGGGAGCATGAACGGCATGGAATGTGCCTTCGTTGCCAGGGTAGCTGGTTGGAGGCTGGCGAGTTTCATGTTGCAAGGAAGGCACGAATTTGAGGCCTTGGGCCTTTGGCAGCTAAAAGATATATATCTTACTAATACTTTTGCAAAGGCACGTGCGCTGGAACTCACGCGAAGCCCTTTGCTGTTTGGCATGTTTGGGTTTGGGTTTGCGGTTTACCCAAACCCATGATGTGCAGCACGCGTTTTGCGCATAGCTTACATCAGAGGTTGTGCGTTTGAGGGTACACCGATATTGCTGTTAGCAATATTGGTTCCAAGTATCGTGCGCTAGAACGCACGAGAACCCCTCCGCTGTTTGAGTTTTTATGCGATGTGCATGAAAGTTATAAGGGCCTATCAGCTTAGCTCGCAGTCGCGACTGCAAACTGAGCTGATGCGGCCACGGATCGGCTCAATCAAGAGCTCAAAAAACTTCCTAGGAGTCTAAATGATATATCTATGTGCGTTGCGAACGTTGGAAAAAAGTTTTCCTAATCTAATTTACTCGCAAACAGTGTGGGGTAGACGTGCAATGAAGCCTTAATTTAATATTCACGGCCGCAAATTTAATATTCACGGCCGCGAATTCCAGAGACCAAAGTGACCAAAAACCGTTTGATTTGCAATCGAACGGTTTTTGGTCACTTTGGGAACACGTCTGAAAATACTTAGTGTTGTCTCGCGTGTTGTCACCAAGCCTAAACTCATCACGATCTCACTCCCAATGGTGATAGTAGACGCATGTGCGTGTGACACATAATCTATTCCCCTGAAATGGACAGAATTTCTATTCCCCGATTAGCACCAATCTATTCCTCGAAAACCTTTTTTCCGTATATATATTCACTATATATATATATATCACACTTTCTTTCAGGTTATGGGTTACCACTAGCTGGTGACTGCTCGCGTTTATTTTATCATTTTGTCTATCATTTTGATCCCGCGCAACGCGGTATTCAGTGACGCAACGTTGCTATCCCCGGCCGACACAGTGACGCAACGTTACACATCGCCGCCATTTCCCCGTACATGCTGCAACGGCATCGGCTATTATTTTTTTGAGCGCAACGCCCAATCTTTTTCGTGCGCAACGCACGTTTACCTCCACCATTCCCGACTACGTCGTCCCCATCTATTGCGCTTTCGATCTGGCCAGCAGCGCCTCAACTGCAGAAAAATTGGCTTATCGCACGACGTTTTTGACGTCAACACCGTCTTCCCCGCGTGATTCGACGACGAGAACTTACCCCTGGCTACGATCTGGTGGTGTCTGGTGGTGCTTATGCACCAGGCACCAAAATCGAGTCCATCAACCCCATCGTCGACATGAGCTTTGACCACTACGAGCTCACCCCGCAGCATCCTCCACTCTTCCCTCCACCCTGCGTGCCCCTTGGCCACTGCCTATTGGTGTTTGGTGGTGTTGCAACCCTCATCCCGCCGTTTTTTCTCTCTGCTTTCGCACTTGTGTGCGGCAGAGTGGAGCCACACCGCATTTTCCACCTTCCGGCCCCCCTCGGGGTGTCCACGTCCCCGCACTCGCTCTGTTGGTGCCACCCATCGTCGCACCGCATCGCGTGGGCGTTGGATGACAACGTCCTGGCGGCGCTCGACTTCGTTCACCATCGAGAGCTACGCCGCCGTCCACCCTCGATTGTTGGGGCTAGATTCGCCGGCTAGCCTGTGGGAGTAGTCATCCCCATAGCACATGCATGGGCATAAGCCCCTAGAGCACGCATCAAGAGACCACGCAACGCGGGGCGGAGCCACACTAGCTAGGTTGGAAAAGACCTCTTAGGGTCCCAGAAGATGCTTGTTTTTTAGGGTTTTGCCTTTGTGGCCAACCGTAGGATGTTAGACCCGGTTTTGTTGGCTTGCATCGTGGCACCTCACGCCTTCGGGGTGAGGTGGTGTCATGGAGAGACAGACTTTCGCCCCCCCCATAAACTGGGGGTGACTGTCTCTTCCTGTGTCACCCCTCGCCCTGTGGTGTCACTTGCATCTTGCCAGCCGACCGATAATAAAACACCTAAGTTATTTTATTATCTCATCTCTTTGACTGTGAAAACCGTTAGCATCACTGCACAACTTTCATCGCTTGCGTGCATGTATATATATTCACTATATATATATATATATATCACACTTTCTTTCAATACTGCCAGTCGGAAGTGGGAGTATGACACGCCTGGTGAATATGACACCGAGGATGACGTCAGTGAGTTCGATGACTTGGTAGCTGACGATGCCGAGGAACAGGCTGAAGCTCGAAGGTTGAAGAGACCGGGATTGCAGCTGATCATGGATGATAAGGGTGAACTTATTTGGGTGCCAAAGGGCACATCCCCGACCTCACCCGTTCAGCCAGAGGATCGGCCTATCCCCGAGCCGAAGTCTGATGCCATATCTGATGATGCTCCAGCCCCTGTGGTGGAGATTGTCCGAGTACAGCCGAAGGACCTATCGGGGCAAGATACTGGATTGACTTCGATGAGTGGAAATAATGCCGGGGTGGCCGAAGTGACGAAGAGGCAACCCAGGAAATATCTTGCACGTTGGACAGCTGAGCACATAGCTTATTTGGAATGCACCCGAGGTAGTGACAGTGATGATGAAGAAGTGCAGGACGTGGCTCCTCGTAGGAAGAAGGCAAAGGACAACAAGGGACAATGAAATCGATTGTCTTGATTAGGATTGTCCAAATGTGCAGATTCTCTGATTAGGATTTGTATAGGTGACAGATGATGATATGCCAGCCGACATAGGACAGATCGATCGGAGATCTGAAAGGCGCGCCTTGAAAGTATAAGACATGAATTTTAGCCCAGTGGAGGCTGTTCTAGCTTAAAGTAATTATTTGGAAGAGTTGTTGCTCACCCTGTCAAAATACTGGTCAATCTTTCCTGCCATAAAGAGCCTTGTTCAGGTAATGCCAAGTGACACTTTTAGTGGTCACCGTGTCATTTCCAACATAAATTATATCGGAACATTCGTTTATGGTCATCTGCTACACATTCGCGCAGTGGAAGCGTGGTGGGCCCATAACCTGACAGAAAAGGCTAATATATATTATATATTAGATTGGCGGAAGCACTAGCAGGAAGTGACACCGCAATTCACTGCAAACTAAGATGAGATAATAAAATAACTTTGAGGTTTTATTATCGCGGAACGAACTGGCGGAAGCAAGCTGACGTGGCACCTCGGGTCAAGGGGTGATCAGAGAGAGTGTGACTGCCCCCCACCTTATGGGGGGGGGTTGAAAGTCTCATCTCACATCAATATTCCATCACGGACCCGCTTCGAGAGGGGTCAATTTACGTCGATTTGGGCCCTCCCAATCGCTTGATTCGATCCGAATATCGTCCGGACCATCCCATTTGAGAGGGGTTAATCGGGGGGAGTGGGAAGCTTTGATATCCTGCG
>LGRX02016093.1:0-24462 GCA_001247695.2 Cymbomonas tetramitiformis
CTGTTTGTTTTACGCGTAGGTGTTGGAGGCCCATTGGACCTTGCTCGACCCGGACCTCCTCCCGCATGCGACCTCAGCCATGCAGGCTTTAGCTACGGAGACTGCTGAGCAGCTGGGGGTCACGGCAAAGGTCTCCGATCCTGAAGTGGTGAATGAGCTCCACAACGGCGTGGTGGCCGTGGGGGACATTTGTGTCCCCCAACAATTTTGTATCCACCGCTTCGTGGAGGACGAAACCACGAAAAAAAAGGACGTGGACCTTCCTTTTTATTTTTCTGGAGGCCCGAAGGAGTGGGTCAAAAAAGCCGAGAAGAATCGGGACAAGATGATCGGCATGAAAGCCGGTGAAGATGCTCCCGCCGTCGACGATGCTCCCGCCGTCGACGATGCTCCCGCCGTCTCCCGCATTTCGAAGGGCAAGAGGAGCGCGGACAAGCTGCCAGAGGAGCAGCCGGCGAAAAAGAAAAGGGGATGTAGAAAATAGAATAGAACATTGTAAATAGATATGTAAATAAACTAAGCTTGCTTTACTTACTGCTGTGCTGAAGTGCATGCCTGGTGCAAGTGCACCCACAATGTTTTCCCTTGTAGTGCATACTGGGTACATATGTACCCAATAAATACGCATACAAATGCATTATCTGGTGCATGCCTAGTGCATATGTACCTGACCTGCGTACATGTATACCCGACATGTACTTCAATAACAGGTACATGCAGGGTACATGTGCACCATGGATGTTAATATCAATAAGTACATATGTCCCCTGCCTGCGTACATGCGTACCCAGGATGCACCTCAATCAAAGGTACATGCGGGGTACACGTGTACCGTGTATGTTAAACTCAATAGGTACATATGTACCTGGCCTGCGTACATGTGTACCCGGCATGTACCTCAATTAAAGGTACATGCGGGGTATATGTGCACTAGTCATGTAATATCAATAAGTACATATGTACCTGGCCTGCGTACATGCGCACTTGGCATGTACCTCACTTAATTGAACATGCGGGGTACATATGCACCAATTATGTTAGTATTAATACGTACATGTGTACCTAACCCGCGTACAGGCATACCCGGCATGTACCTGATGCGTGGGTACATGTTGGGTACGTAAATACCAGGCATGTTTATATCAATAAGTACATATGTACCTGGGCCAAGTACATATGTACCCATCATGTACCCCGGGTGTCCCAACGGTAACATCCAACGGTAACATCCAACGGTAACATCCAACGGTAACCTGAGTACATATGCGGTACACATGTACCCGTAAATGCGTACTCACCGGGTACATGCGCATGCGGCAAAAGGTACATACACGAACGCATGCACCCAGCATGTACTCCGCCGTGGGTACATGCCGGGTACATATGCCGCGCCGCGAGCAAGTACACGTAGGTACAAGGTAGAGTACACGTGTACCCAGCATGTACCAGACCCCGTTTTTGACTGTTTTCGTACACGTTGGGTACACGCTGGGTACACGCTGGGTGCACGCTGGGTACACCCTGGGTACACGTTGGGTACACGTCCCCGGTACATGTCGGGTACATATGCACTGGGGTTTCCAAAATTTGTAGGGAACTGCCGCAGCGTAAATTTATGACAGCGCCGCCACACTTTCCGCAGAATTCGTACAATTTTTCTGGCCCCCGCAGTGGGTACGACGAGCGTAATTCCAACGGCAGTCCAATTATGTCAACGCCGGCCGGTCAATTTTGGCTGCAGCAGCAGCCCCGTGAAGATTTAGCTCACCAGCGGAACTTTCAACAGCAAATTTTCCTGCAGCAACAGCAGTATGGTCAACAGCACCAGCTACCGCCACGTGCCTTGTGGCCACAGGACACTCCGTTGCCGGCAGCCGCGTACGGCGTACCAATGGGGTACCCTTCACCGGGTATGCTGTCTCCCGCGGTACCGAATTTGCCAGTGCCCGAGCTTTCTCCGTACCCAACAGCGTCGGTAGCGACGAATTGGGCCCTGTCCTGTCCTGTTCCAGCGGCAGCAGAAGCAGCTGTGCAGCAACCACCTGCTGTGACAACTTTTGTGAACGTTACCAGCGCAGGAATTAACCCCTCGGCAGGGGGGGGGGAAGTTGTGCAAGTACCAGTGAGCCCAGTACCACCGGGTACATTGCCCAGTGAGCCAGTAGGGGATATTCCGGCACTGGTGACCCCTGTTCATTCCCCTGTTTTCACTCCGGTTGCCACTAAGTTGCAGGAGTTAGAAAGGATGAACATGGCTAAGGTGACTAGGTATTTTTTTTGGTAAATTACCGGTAAGAGTATTACCGGTAATTTACCTGGTAATACCAACCCCCCGTATCGCCTTACTTTACATACTTAAGGGTTTACCGGTAAACTACCACGGTAAGGCGGTATTACCATGGTAATTTACCAATTACCACTAAAATTTACCAATTACCACTAAAATTTACCAAAATTTCCCAGTCTGGGATCTCCGATTGGGCGACGCTGGATACTTTCGGGTTTTCCTAAAAAGACAACTCGATAACCTCGACGGAAACTGTCACGGACGAAAGTTCACTTTTCACTTTCCTGCCCCGACGCGAGAGCACAACTCTCTTCTCTTTAATGGTGTAATCTTAAATCTACATCAGTAATCTGGTATGGCGTCGTGTGATGCTCCTGACGAGGAGGAGGAATATTACGGCTCGAATGGATAAGTAGGGCGTGAGATACAGGTATGATCAAAATGGTAAATGACCCGCTACTTTGCAGACACAACCCCAAACATGCATATCGGCATCCTATACATACACCATATAGCGGGGTCGTGTAGACGTGCCTACATATGGCTAGAAACGTATATATATATATATATAAGGAAATGAGTAAAACTGGACAATCGAATGCGAAAAATAAAATAGTAGATACTTAAGAAAATAATCATCCTGTCTGTACTTCTGGAAAAAGAATGTCGATTGATAATATACTCGCATGGCGTAGCATACGTCATGTGACGCGCCCACACAATTGTAATGATCAACCCCGACCCATAGCCACAAAAAAAAAAGATTCCGAGCCCCGATGCAACGTTTAGGTTATTCCTTGCTGGCGGTATTACTTTGGTATTACCGCCTAAAGTATTACCGGTAAATTACCCGGTATTACCACACCCCATATTCGCATTACCGGTAAAGTAGTCACCTTAAACATGGCAGCTTTGGCAGCACAGTCAGTTTCTGCGACCACTTACCCGAAAGTGGGGAATCGGGCCTCCACATCGACCCCTTGCGCCGGAGGCTCTGGCGAAATTTCAACGTCACCGGTGACTGGAGATGCAGATGCTACCACTTGCCCAACAGTGGGGGATAGGGTCCCCACGTCGACCCTGTGCGCCGGAGGCTCTGGCGAAATTTCAACGTCACCGGTGTCTGGAGATACAGCCGTCATCGCTTGCCCAATAGTGGGGGATAGGGTCCCCACATCAACCCTGTGCGCCGGAGGCTCTGGCGAAAATTTGATGTCGTCAGCATCTGGAGGGGCCGCTGCGGTTGCTTGCCCAACGGTGGGGGATAGGGTCCCCACGTCGACCCTGTGCGCCGGAGGCGCTGGCGAAATTTTGGCATCGCCAGCATCTGGAGGCGCAGTTGCGGTTGCTTGCCCAACGGTGGGGGATAGGGTCCCCACGTCGACCCTGTGCGCCGGAGGCTCTGGCAAAACGATCCGCGAGCACGTTGACTGGCTCGACGACGACGCTGGGAAGACTGGCAGTAGCCAGCGAGGGGCGTGCTGAACGGACCAAGAAGTTATCAGAGCGCACAGAGCTGCTGATTCAGCGCAGTAGAACCATCGTCAGTTCTGCTGCGACTGGTCAATCATCTTCCAGCACGACTGCCACGGCATCCTCATCTTCAACGCCGGAACAGTCAGCAAACGCTGCTTTAGCGGCCAAGGCAGGTGTGGCCCCAGTCGCCCAAGCAGGCGCAGCTCCAGCGATTCGCGACCAGAATCCCTCACCTGTCCTGAGCGCCGGAGGCTCTGGCGAGAACCTGACTCAGCCAGCGTCAGCTTTGCAACACGCGGACTTTGTATTGCCTGATTCCAGTGTCTCTGCAGAGGACTTCCCAGCACTACCCCTTCCAGCGACACCGCGCCCAGCGATGGAAGCCAGAGGGGAATTGGCCAGCCGGGAGTTGGTGGCTGCCCTGGAGAGAGTCGGACCGCAGCTGAAGGAAGCGGGAGCGCGGTCTGTCAGAGCTTTGAGAGAATCAGCCCGTCTCCAGGCATCAGAGCTTCCAGCTCAGCCAGCTCGGCAGGCTCAGCCAGCTGGACAACCCTCAGTTCCTCAGGGGGACAGGCAGAGATCGCCAGACCGAAGGAAGGATTCCCGGTCGCCAGAGCAAATAGCCCTGGACCGTGCGTACAGCAAGTGCGGGAAGGACCAGAAGGTCCGGGTGGTCAGATGGATAGAGGGAGCCGGCACTACGTGGAGCGACCACAGTGGGGACAGCGCGGAATCACAGGCTTCAGCCCCCGTGAGGTTGCAGATAGTTGCACTGTCAGCTGGGGAAAAGAAGACTCTCACACAATGGTTCTACAATGAGCCACGCACCCGGAGCGGGAAGATCCTTTGGCATCCGGCCTCCCCGCAGGAGTTGGCTGTGCTACATGCAGGAGTGACAGAGAGGGAATACAGGCGTGCCCTTAAACACGGGACTCTGCTACACCAGGAAGGGCTACCAAAGAAACTCTTTGCAGGAGTGAACTTTGGCAGAGCACGTGTTAAGGAAAGAGGAGCGACCCCCACCCGCAACACCTTCTCAGCACTCTCGGAACGCTTCTCAGCACTCTCAGCGGCTCCAGCAGAGGCCCAGAGGCAGCCATCCGTGCCGCAGTGGGATGAAATACCCAGATGCGGATTGGCATACCCCCCAGACTTCTCACCAATTCCTCGTTTCCCTCCCAGCAGCGAAAGCAGCGGGTCCAGTGACTCCAGCGACTCTACAGTTTCCCCGGAGCGAGGCAGCCGCGGCAGCAGCAGGCGTAGAGGCAGAGGTAGCAGCAGCGGCAGCAGCAGGCGGCAACGGAGGCGGAAGAAGCAGTTAGCCAAGAAGAGGGCAGTCAAGGCAGCAAAAGGGAAGGCTGTAGATGAGGAGCCTGCCTCTCGAGTATCAGCTCTGGAGCCTGAGCTGACAGAAGGGATGGCTGTCAGAACTTTGTTCAAAGACAAGGCTCTGCGGGACCAGGCTTTTGAGTGCCTCCCAGAAGAGCGTCAGAAGGCCGTCGCTCTGGCAGCAGCTCGAGGTGAAGTGGTGAGTTGGGAAGAGGAGGGCTGGGAAGCTTTGATAGCAACCCAGAGGGAGGTTCTGAAGGGAAAGGAGGCCATCTGCGCAGTAGTCCCTTCACCCGAAGAGTCGGAGTGGGTCTGGTATGACTGGACTAAGGCTCGGCATCCCTCACTGAGTCCCGACGAGGCGTGGCGTTTAGCCATAACCACCCGATCAGAGTCCGGAGGATCTCCGTCCAAGTCTGGCAATGATGAGGCATCAGGCTCAGCGTCATCGGCTAAGGCAGTCCCACCAAGCCACGAAGCCCTGGAAGAGTGGAGAGACCCACTGGTACCCATCACTGTAGAACAGGGTATCAGGGACTACGTGAGGCGCCACGACGCTGATGCTCAGACAGCGGTGGCCATAGCCAAACAGTACTCCACCCTAGCGATTAGCTATGGGCATGCCCAGAACCACAGGGCTCGGGAGTCACTGATCAGCCCGGTGATGCAGCTGGTAGGACCCAGACGGGATCAGGCTGTTCAGAGCGGCACGGATTGCAGCAGATGCGGTAGACTGCTGTTGTCCCCAGCTGGAGGGGTTAAGGTCGCCTCTGGGTTAGTATGGGACGTCATGCTGGGACCCAACAGAACGTGTGAGCAAGTTCCACTCTGTCAGAATTGTACTCAGCCGCCCTGGTCTGGTGCATTGGCCCAACTGCCCAACATCCCAACTCCCAGTGTCACTTTACCACAGTCACAACCCCCTCGACAGTCCCAGCCTCCACCTCCACCAGAGGAACCTGAGGAAGAACCTCCGAACTGTCCACCGCCCCGAAGACCAGTCGAGCAGGAGCAGACAGAGAGGGATCAGCAGCGGGCAGACTATACCAAGCTGAAGGAGTTGGAAGCTGAGGACAGATTGTTGCTCTCTCTACGGAAGCTACGGGACCGCATCACCACGTACACATGCCCTACGGACAGCCCCAGCGGGGACAGACCATCTGGACATCTGTTAGCTCCCCTGAAGAAATTCATGAGAGAACTGCAAGATCACTTCAAGGAAGCACTGGTGAAGAGAGCGTTGACGAAGAAGAAGTCCTGCGACGATGGAGATCAGGAAGGGGCCACCATCACCACCGTTCCAGAAGAACTACGACTGATCATCAGGGACCGGGTGGAGGGGTCAGCGCAAGGAGTTCTAAATCAAAAAGTGTTGGCCAACCAGATGCAGAGTCCGGATGATTTAGTGGCCACACTTGCGCGAGCATGTGTCACTGACGCTCACCTGAGCATTTTACCCAATATGCTGTCGCGAGCTCGTCAAGCCTCTGGCAAGAACGCTGGAAGGAACGCCGCCACCTTCCACCACTCACTAATGGAGTCCTTCGACATGCTGGAGATGCTGCACAACCATGGGGTGACGGGACCAGTAAGTAGAGCGGCACTACCAGGGATATTTCTAAGTGGGTTGACACCAGAGCTGCATGCCAGGGTCCACAAGGAATTAGTTGGAAAGGTGGACTTCAACCAGAGCTCCGGAAAGGTTGGATGGGAGGCAGAACTACTGCGTAGGTATGTGGAGCAAGCTACAATAGAGGAGCGCAAGGATCCTGCGCATCTGAAGACTGCTCGCGACCAATCCCCTTTCCCTGTAGCTCCCTTGGCAGAGTTTTGGGAGGAAGAGGCATCCCCTGAGGAACAGTGCTACGCCATGCCTACGACTACGACTCCAACGGAAGTGGAAGGCCGACAGCTGCCAGGATCGTCAACCTACTCAGGCTGTCGAAAATGCAAGTCTAAGGAGCATCTGGCTCGCGACTGTCCTCGTCAACACCAGCCCCAGCAGAAGGCAGCCTGGGTCAAATGTATCTGGGAGGAGGCTTTCGAGACCTTCAAGAACGCGGAAATAGATACTGGATCTGGCGGGATAGTGGAGCAGCAGCTGGCACTGGTAGCCCCAGAGCACATGGATTTTGCCGAGGGAGAGTCGACGGGGGCCGGTGCCTCTCCCAGACAACGCAGTTAGGCCCCCAGGCCCGCGAGGTAAGTACTCCGCACCTCGCCATGGCCAGCAGGAGGGAGGCCGACTCTGGAAAGGAACCAGAGAGAGGCAGGCAAAGTCAGACCTACCGGTGGATCACTCACTTCAGAGAGGATCATCGGTTGAGGCACGGACCAGGACCAGCACAGCGAGCGGTGGAGAAAATGAGGCGGGCATTGCGCTGGCTGAGGAGGTCACGGCCAATAACGGTGGTAGCGCCAGGAAGAACTGAACCAGATGCTGCGCCAGCACAGGCATCCCAACCAACAGAGGTTCAGATCAGATTCCCTCTGTTCGGCAAGGGGAGTCAAGGGGCCCCTAGCACGAAGGGGGTGTACCAGCGCGCGTTGCAGCCCCCAGGAGTCAGAAGGGTGCGCTTTAGAGAGGAAGCAGCCCCGCGCCAGCTGGTCGGAAGAGCTCTGCGCCGACAACTGGATCGCGCTAAGCAGCCAGTTCTGTCACACGCCCAGCAACGGTTACGTGACGGGCACCTGTCAGCAGCTTGGAAAGCAGCACAGACAGTACCGCGCAGAAGGAAAGAAGTGGAAGTGCACGGGGACAGAGTCAGAAGTGCATTGGCGCAAATTCGGGAGCGCGTTGACCAGCTAAGGAAGATCACCCGAGCGCACCAGGAAGCTGAGGCAGCTCGACCTGCGCCGTGGCCCGGTGATTCAGAACCGGAAGATCTGATCACCAGGCAAGCTCGCTGGCAGGCTAAGATAGCAGAGGCCGGTACGTGCCATCTGCCAGAGGACAACTCAGATGAGGAGCTGAATCCGCCTGAGAAGGAGCCGGGACTGCACAAACTGGCCAGCATCAGACCAGAGATAGGGGTGGACGCGGGGTCTGGACGCTGGGGAGAGTGGCTGGACGGAGATGTGCTAGCCGCTATGGACGCGAAGGGGCCCACTCTGCTGATTTTCTGGGCTTGGGTAGGCAGAGTACGAGTGAAAGTCTTGGTGGACTCTGGAGCTTCTTCTAGCTTCACTTCTGTGGAGGCCGCCAAGAAGTTTAAACTCCAGCCCAAGAAACACGAGGCGCCGATGAAGGTGCAGGTGGCAGATGGCACTGTGTACGACGCCAACTCTTGCGTCCGTCCGAAGCTCACAGCCGAGACACGTAAGGGCAGTTATGCCAAACAGGTTACACTGCGTGTCATGCCACTAGCACTCGGAGTGGACATAGTGCTGGGCGGAGACTGGCTACGAGCACAGAAGAAGGTCACATTTGACTACGCCCAGTATGGCAGCGTGAAGTTCGGACATGGGTCGCAGAAAGTAGTCATCGCGGGTTGCAACCCTGGGTCATCATCTACAGGGTCTGGGCAGGCCATGAGACTGGTAGAGGCACAGCTTATCAGTACTAAGCAGGCCAGGAAGGACCTGCGGGGTTTGAAGAATAGCGGCGAGGAAGCGTACCTGATGTACCTGGCTCCAGATGGCACATTTAAAATGGAGGCCACCGACGACCCCAACTCTCCCTTAGAGGCCTCTGCGGCCTTATCAGAGTCATCTTCATCATCATCATCGGAGGCAGAGGGTGACAACGCTAGGCAAAGGGGGGGGAAGTTACCTCTGACGAGGAAGGCTGCAACAGCGACAGTACAGAAGCAAGCGTGGCCACCCTAATCTCCGACAGCAGTTCGTCTGAATCTGAACAAGATGCAACAGACCAGGAGGACTGGGCACAGGAGCAGGTGTGTGCTCTGCGACCGGTGACATGCCCCACATCAGCGCAACCCGCTGTGCGAGACTGGGGACCTTACCCCACGAGGGCCAGATGGGAGGCGTTCCAGATGCTTCCACGAGAGCGCAGGGAGCAGGCTGCACAGCATCACGTGGAGGAATTGGAACCTGAGTGGGAAGAGGAGGCATACTGTTTGTGGAAAACAGGGCAGGCACTGCGTCTGCAGCAGGAGCAACGGAGGAGCAGAGGGGTGAACCACAGGAGATCGCGCAGAGTTAGCGAGCCAGTACTGGCAGCACCTATAGAAGCTGAGACAGGGCAAAGCAAAGATGGGTATAGCTGTTTCATGAAGGAGGCACCAGCTGCTGCGGCGACACCTAGTGATGAGCGGAACAGCGGCGCGGACGGCAAGGTCAAGCAGCACGGAGGCGAGACCAAGGAGGCCAAGCCGGATGAGGAGGACGCAGAGGTACCACAATGGATCCTGGACGAACTGGTGAAGCTGAAGCAGCGGTACCAGGACGTGGTGGGGATGGAACTACCCAAGGGCGTGGTGGATCGAGAGCACAAATCGCCGCTGGTACTGGACCCTGAGTACAAGGAGGGAGCTCGGCATAAACGATGCTACAAACTATCCATGGAGGAAATGAAGCAGCTGCGTGTACAATTAGACGAGCTTCTGGCAAAAGGGTACATCCGCCCTTCTTCCTCGCCATGGGGCAGTCCGGTGTTGATGGTGCCCAAGCCTTCGAACCCGGAGGAACTAAGGCTGGTAATTGACTACAGACAGATCAACGAGATCACTGTAAAAGACCGTTACCCCTTACCGGACGTGCAGGCTCTTATCGATGACATGCAAGGAGCAACCATCTTTTCTACCGCTGATGCATTGTGGGGATTTTGGCAAGTCCCTATGGAAGAAGAAGCAGTGGAGAAGACCGCCATGACTACGCCGTTTGGAGCATATGAGTGGTTGGTCATGCCAATGGGGCTGTCCAATAGTCCTTCGTGCTGGCAGCGAATGATGCAGAAGTACTTGGGCCACCTACCGTTCGTCAGAGGTTTTGTGGATGACATCATGATCTTCTCACGCAACCCCGAGGAGCACCTGGACCACCTGCGGCAGGTTTTGGAGGTATGTCGACAGAATAAGGTCAAGCTGAAGGAGTCCAAGCTACGATGCTTTAAACGCTCGGTACGTTTCCTGGGACATGTCATTGACCGCACTGGCTGCCGACCACAGCAAGACAAGATAGTAGCCATACGGGACTGGCCGCGACTGGAAACGGTGAAGCACGTGCGACAGTTCTTGGGTTTGGCTGGGTTTTATCGACGGTACATACAGGGTTTCGCAGACTTAGCGCACCCTTTGACCAAGCTAACCAAGAACCTAGCTAGTGCCATGGGAATGGGGACCGGAGCAGGAACACGCCTTTGAACGCCTCAAGACCGCTCTCACCACTGCACCGACCTTGATCTTGCCCGATCAGGAAGCAGCACATCGCGGCACCAGCCCCTTTGTTGTGCAGACTGATGCGAGTGCAGTGGCATTAGCTGGCGTGCTGATGCGGGATCTAGGCAAGGGCCTGCAACCCATAGCCTTCGAGAGTAAGCAATTCTCTTCAGCCGAGCAGAACTACCACGCGGGCGAGCGAGAGCTGGCCGCGATTCACCACTGCACCACACAGACGTGGAGACATTACTTGATCTTCACGGAGTTCAGGCTGATGGGGGATCATGCTCCACTGAAGTGGTTATTTGCACCTGGACGTGAGCTCAGCCGACGCCAGGCCAGGTGGTATGAAGATCTGGTGGAGGTATGAGTGCACGCAATGGAGCACGTGCCAGGACGCACACTGGTGGTACCAGACGCTGCTTCGCGGCGACCGGACTATGTGCAGGCGACGGCGCGAGAAGGGCTTAAGGAAGCTGGGTATGTGGACCCGAGCACTGACCAGCCGGTATCTGCAGAGGAGGGCAGAAGAGCAGCTGGAGCTAAAGGGAAATCAGAAGAAGAGGAGAACGTGGTGGCTGGCCTGAAGAAGGTTGTAGAGGAGGAAGATCCCACTTCACCCCTGGACTTGGAGCTCAGCTCGTCGGATGAGGAGGAAGATGAGTACCCGCCGGTCAGTGAGCCCAAAGTAACCGGTAAGCTAACTCAGCTGAACGGCCTCTGGTGGGCAGAAACACCGGACTTATGGCTGGACGCTACAATCAGTAATCCAGCGTCAATCTGTATCACGAAACGCAATTCATTGAACCTTGAATCGTCACTCTGCAATACGATACGCAATTCATGGGGGCTACATCCTAAGAACTGTAAGGCTACTGCCTAAGGTGAGGGACTAAAGTGGACTCAGTTCCCCCCAATATCCTAAAAAAACACCATGAGGGACGCCTCAAATCGGTGTAAGAAGACTGGTACCAGCAGAAGCAACAACAACAAAGACATCAAAGACATATACAAAGGTATGCCCGTTGTGAGGTCACAACTCTTTTAAGAGGGGAGATCTGTCAGGGTTATGACCGATGACACATGTGTCATGCATGTCATACGTGTCATACGTGTCAGACATGTCATACCATGTCATGTCATGTCGAGTCATGTCATATATTATAATGACAGACAGTCGTCAGTACGGTCGACTATGACTGTACATGTCATCGAGATGATAAGTCACCGACATCATCTGTCATTTATTCAAGGTAAGACTTGAATGACACATGTCATCGAGAGGCCGTATGTCGGACTCGAGAATGGCGAAGCAAGATGCTATCTTGAAGTACCGAACGGTTCGGAGAAGAAATCATCTTCGCTTCTAGCATGTGCGGAACAAGCATGCGAGTATCATATGGCGAACGCATCATTCGTTCTGCCGATACTAGTCGTTCAACCAATGCCTCGGGTTCACAACCCAATAGCGGTACCATCTGTGAGATGGGAGGCATTCGGTATAGATGAGCTAGCGTTGTGCTAGAGCAGTATCTTTGGACGAAGTCTGCACTCATCACCCGCTCATAAGCTGTGCGCGTGTTACTGTTCAATAACACCTGCACTATCTTATTATATCATATATATCTTAAGGTTCGCGTCTGCGTCCTTATCATGTGCCCTGTTGTTTTTACGCATTTTCCAACATTCCCGACTACGTGCTTCCAGCTATGGTTTCAAACCGCCGAAGCCCTCGACCTGTGGTGGAGTCCATCCGCTCCGCGCGTGCCGCCGCGGCTGCATCTGGCACCCCTGCAGGTTCCGCACTCCCTGGCTCTGCGGCCCCTTCTCCTCAGAGGGTTTCCCGCACACCGGGACGAGATCTTGATCCGGTGGTGCGCATGTCCGCGCTGATCAGCAAGCCGACATTCATCTCGCTGGCTGCCACCTCCGCCGATTTTCATCGAGATGCCTCGGTCTGGGAGTCCACCCCAGTCCGAACGTCACAGCAGTACGAGTACTCCGAGAGGATGGACTACGCTTTCACTTACGGTGAAGAACTCATGAAGGTCCTCCGCTCCCATGGCTTCAAGCCGCAGAAGGGTTACACGTTCGACGGCCCTGACTCCGAGACCGACTTCGCCGTCCTTCTTGGTAATCTTCGCCACGTACTGTCCCCCATCTCCCACTACGAGTACGACAAGCTCTTCGACCTCGAGCACGAGTACCTCGAGTACCACTGGTCCCTGAACGAGCTCATCTTCATCATTCTCAAGGGCGTCCTCAACGGTACGGCTCTGGCTCTCTAGTACCAAGAGTCCGCTCGAGTCCACCCACGCGATGGACGTTGCGCCTTACAGCGCCTACGCTACCACGTCGAGGCCTCCACGGACCCCGACACTTTCCGCTTCTGGACGAAGCTGCGGGACACGAAGATTGACGAGACCGCCGACCCCGCCCCGCAGCTCACGGTTCTCCGCGTCCTGGGTGACAAACATCACCGCCTTCATCCCGGCTATGACGACGCTGGGCGTGTACAAGATCTACAGCACGTCCTCAGCCGGTCAGCGGCGAGCTCCCCACACGTGTCCCCACTTTATCTGGTGGTGCTACGTGAGCTCGCCGCTGGCCACAAGTTCACGTTCTCCATCCTCGCCCTCCGCATTGCCACGGTGTGGCAGATCGAGGGGCACCTCTCCCGCCTAGCCACTCCTCCATCTTCAGGCGCTGGTGGTGGCAAGGCACGGGCGGACGGAGCCGGTGGTGCTACATTTAATTCCGTACGCACGCGCGGCACCATCGTCAAGCCCGTCGGAGATTGGAAGCCGGCCCAGAACCCCCGTGTCCCCCACTTGGTGTGGGAGGGGGTCGGCTACCCTTGCATCTTGTTACGGCTAAACATACAAGTGCCGCGATATATTATCAATATACAAAAGTAATAACACTGCAAAGTTGAACAGCAATGCAAGTGTACGTATGAGCGGAATTTTGTGAGTGCAGTCTCCGTAGAAGATCTGCTGAAGCACAACGCTTCCTCACTTTATACCTACGTCACCCATCATCTTAGATGGTACCGCCATTGGGTTGTGAACCCGAGACGTAGGTTGAACGACCAGCATGGTAATAACGACTAGTTCGTTCATGCTGCACATGCGAGTTCTGCGCATGCTGAAAGCTAAAGATGGTTCTTGGTTTGTTTCAAAGATGTATCTTTGCTTTGCCATCTTCGAGTTCAATCATACGAACTCTCGATGACAGGGATGCCTGATGATATGACATAATCATCTGGCGACATGTACAGTCATCGTCGACCGTCCTGACGACTGTCATAAATGTATGACGCGACTCGACCTGTACAGTCATGATCGACCATACTGTCGACTGTCATAATAATATATGACATGACCGACTGTCATAATAATATATGACATGACATGACATGGTATGACATGGTATGACATGGTATGACAGGTATGACACGTATGACATGTATGACACATATGTCATCGGTCATAACCCTGACAGATCTCCCCTCTTAAGAGAGTTGTGACCTCACAACAGGCATACCTTTGTATATGTCTTTGATGTCTTTGTTGTTGTCGCTTCTTGCTGGTACCAGTCTTCTTACACCGATTTGAGGCGTCCCTCATGGTGTTTTTAGGTTATTGGGGGGAACTGAGTCCACTTTAGTTCCTCACCTTAGGCATTTAGCCATACAGTCCTTAGGATGCAGCCCACCTTTCCGGAAATCGTATCGTTGAGTGACGTTCCAAGGTTCAATGAAGAGCGTTTTCGCGATACAGTCCTACGCTGGATTACTGATTGATCCACACGTTATCATGTATGTGCTAGACGATTCAAAGCATCCGAAGTCTACGTTACGGATTATTTGCGCTAGCCGTCGTCGCCTTTGCGCGATCGATGATCCCACGATTATAACGAATTATATTCGAACAATTCTCGGCCTAAAATAGTGCACCCAACTCTTCCTCCCTCCTTAAGCTACTTTGGAGGATCTTAGGCGGTGATGGGGAGCCCGATTTCGATAATAAACGAACAAAGGGGCTTGTTTTAATGCAAACGGAGCGGCCCTGCTTAACGGAATTGGACTTATAATCCTTAACCAGTCTGCTCAACTCCTCAATATTTTTGTCCAGTACGCACGCTTTGACGAACATCTATCGCGATGAGTGAGAATGAATTCGCCACGTACTAATGTGAAATTTATTTAGTCATGTTTGTCAAGCACAACTTAGGATCACAACTCCGTCTACCTCAGTCGATGTCTCCGGTAGCTTCGGATGACTGGCCACAGAATCCGATGACAAACCACGGTCTTGGCAAAGGTAGCATTAGCAGTTTTTTCACAGATATTGGTACCCGCATATGCGTATCTGTGTAAGGGTATGATTTATACAAGGCTCGCTACACCTTAGCAAGGAAGGATCAATTCCTGCTCCTGTCATATCAATTTGATGCAGGGTAAAAAATGTTAGGGATATATCCCTGCAGTTCTTGGGTTGCAGCCCATTGCACCGAAGGCGCATCGCAGTTCTTGGGGTGCAGCCCTGCAGTTCTTGGGATGCAGCCCTGATATATTTATACGACCGATGGATGAAAACCTCTTGGGTACATATTTCCACGGCTTGATTATTATTAGGTCGGCAATTATTGGCAAAAGTCATTGGCTATCAGCTTTTGACTCAGAAGCCACAATGTTATAGAAGCTGCGACCTATTGTGATCATATGCGGCAGTTATGCCTTCAGCATACGTAAACAATATGATTATGTGGAACTTATAATCCCACTTAAGTTGCATCATGATAAATTTATCAGGTGTTAACAAGTGTTCAGGATTTGATAAGGGGTTGACGCCCCACAAGCCAAAGGTCACTGTCTCATAAGGCTCGCCTCAAGTGTGCGGCTTTGAGGATTAGTGTCCTGGCGAGGCACAATCATGATGCTTCCTAGAAGTCCATAATGGAACTGGAAATGAGAATGCTCAAGATATCCGAAGACAGGAAGGCTTTTGGTTGGCCAGAATTACTGTCAAGATGCTTAACCTTGATGGAATGGCATTCGGATACAAACTGTGCAACCATGCATGTGACTTATGCATTGGTGTATGACTTTGATGAATTGTCTCTTGTCATGAACCTGGAAGGAATGACGGGCAATTTAGCTAGAGTGGCGGATTTACTCACTCGGCTTTGCTGTTTATGGAATTCGATGCCTGATGGCACAACTGGCAATCCTTTGCTCATCAGATGCTTTCCTCAAGACATTGGCAACAACTTGTGTGCCAGCTTCTCAAGATTTGGGGAGAAATCATGGATCAACAATTTATGAATCAAAACACATGTATCAAGGTTGATTCAATGAATCCTTCAACTCTTGAATTTCGACAATCAGCATCCCAGGTCGTTGACGTCAAAGTGATGGTCGTAAGCTTATAATATAGCTTATTCACATTTGAAAAACCATCGTTCTCCTATGTCAGTGCCCCTACAATATGATAGAGCCGGAGAAATGTGCATTTATGATTTCTTCACAATGAACTTTATGTGTCAATAAGTCAAATAAGACTTCATTTGATGTTTCAATCGGCATGATGTACCGTGTTATCAACTTTATAGCTGCTATACACAGATGCTGGAACTTTTGATAAGATCTTTAATTTTCCAAGCAAAATCACAATGATGTAAGGTGTGGCAGCTGTATGAAAATGAATGAATCTATACTCTTCCTCCACCTCGCAAAAAGAGATGTATCAAACCAATCAGATGGTGATGGAGGATGTTATTCAATCATTATGTTATGCGAATCAGACTGAGATTACTCATAGAATGCTTTAGAGGTAACAATGTCAATCTGAACATTGATTTTCTCTACGTCATATTGGCAATATGCCTGACGTTTTTGAATGTGGCTAATGCCAGATGATGTCAAATGCAGTTGTTGGATTGCAGCTTACATACATTTGTCAATTCAGGGTCACTATAGTGTGCCCAACTTAGACAATGTTCTGGAAAATGATTGTCATGATGAACAAAAAAAAAATCAGTGATGGAGAGTTACCGAAGTTAACTTTGGTATCGAAGCTAATGGAGAGTCAATCAAGAAGTGTCCGTAATGACAACAACTTACTACGAGTTGTATTTTCGTAGTTGATGGATGGCTGACATGTCATTTTATTATGAATAGAACATGGCATTGCCTAGTGATATGTGTATATTCTTCAGCACATGATCACTTATCTCAATGGTGCCCATGTTATTTTTGGGCAAACACTATTCAGAGACTTATTATGATAAAGAAGTATGAATGATGAATGTGTCATTTCAATCCGATAGAATTGTGAATTGTTTTATGACTATAAAATTTCTGTCACTTTTCAGAATGAGGATGAACTGCGCTTGGAAACCGTATACAGATTGCGGGTTTTCCAAGACTTCGTGGCCTAATGGATGAGGCAACAAATTTCTAAATATTCCAGAATGAACTTTGAAAGAGTTTTCATTCTATAGTATTCATATCTTCTATGTGTCATATGAAACAACCAATATACCATCCTATGATGAAAGTCATCTCCTTCAGTGGTGATTTTGCATAGTGACTTTCTTGCTGTTTATTTTCTTCTCATGCTACAGGTCTGCTGCATCCCTGTGTGATTCGTCCTCGATGAAAGAACAAGACATGTTGAAGCCAGTTTTGCTTTTGGATGAAGAAAGCTCAGAAGATGAAGTTACCAGCAAGTTTCGTAGCTGGTACAACGTTCCGGATGTAGCAGTAGCAAAGAGGCGCTTGCAGAATAAGAAAAACGCTGAGCGTGAAGCCAAAAGACGTAAGAAACAATGTCCTCAGTGGATGTTGGATAGTCAATGGTAGCTCTAGCTAGAAAAGTACATTAGATTCATATTCTGAACATTTAAATGGGCTTGAATGCACTCAAATTTGTACTGAGTTGCAATTGTCCAAAGTTTTCACTCTGACATCATTACTTATTTGTGGAATAGCATACAATGGTATAAACCATCCACATATAGATTGACACCATATTTGTAATTTCATATCATTTTGGCACATAAGACAAGCATGCTTCATTAAGGAATGAATAATTCGTAGAGAATTTTGGGATAAACATCCTGGATTGGCTGTGCTTGATTGCTCTATGCCCAAGAATGACCGAAGAGATTGCTTGCCATTTTTCAGCCATATAGCGTAGAGGCTGCTTAACAACGGTTGGGACCATAAGCTAAATAGCTATGCAGCTATGTCGGAGGCTGAATAGCCATGATTGCACAGACTCTGTCTTTTATGATGAATAGACCTCTGAGAAATGGTGTCTAAAAAATCAATTGACAACAACTCAACCTTTTGGTATGATGCAGAGCTGATGATCTTTGTTGCACTTCAATTGTTTAATGTGCACTAATAAAATGTCTCGTGATATATAATCTCACAGAATAGGCTTTGCTCAATGGCGATATGATCAGATATGTAATGATCAATGAAGACAAGATGGTTGGTATGGCTCATTCAGTAGGCATAATTACCTCAAAGAGATGCCAATACACGGATACATATCAAGACATAAGGACAATAGGCTTATTGTATAGCCTTCAAGGTAGCTAACATTTATGCTGCATTGGTCAGCTCAGTGGCTTTGACCTTTTTTAGGTGTTGTACTCAGGCTGTAGCCTGCATATTGCATTGAGTACTCTTGACACCTTTAATGATACAATCAGATGATATGTATGAAATATCAAGAATGGTTGCCCTTTTCAATGATCATCGGTGGCAGAGGCTATAGTGCTTGCACCGTGTCAGTATACAATTCTAGTCTGGATACATGCTAGACCAGATGTATACAATGTCTAGGTCTTCAAAATCAAGCTCATATGAATGTCATGACTGATGTATGTGTCAACTTTCATGGAGTTTTGCATGGTTTGACTGTATATAGTCAGGCTTACCACAACAAAAACAATGATGCAACTTACTTGTTTTATTATTTGTCTTTATTATTTATTTGGTTTTTAGTTGTATTTTTAGCTTATCATCTTCCCCCCTCAAGGAAGTGTATTGCTAGGCGGTTGTCAAGTGCCGTTCAAATACAACAGAGGTCCGACCTCTTTGTGATGACGTGGAAGCTTTCTATGAAGCTGGATAGCAGTTCTCGGGTTGCAGCCCCTTGCACCGAAGGTGCATTGCAGTTATTGGGATGCAGCCCGAATCCACGTCATTAGCGTGGGTCATATAGTACCCAAGCATGTGCTGTGTATATACAACACTACCCTCCAGCGGCGAAGTGGCTTGCTATTACCATCATCGTATGCTGTGGGATATCAATATATGATCAGAGAGCATGGATATATATATATGTACCATGTTTGTCAATATCGGAGAGACTATGTCTTCTTTAAAATCCTCATGACTATATATATAATGGTGGTATACTGATGTCAACACCTTCTCTCTGAGTGATTCATTGATTTCAGATGTGATGTCGTGGCAAAAAAATATGTCCACGTCATTGGCACGAGTCATGTTGTGTCCATGCATACACGATCTTAGCGCAGGTCACAATACAGTGCCCGAGCATACGCGATTTTAGCGTAGGTCACATTGTGCCTCCATTTATTACATCTGAGAATATTTGTTACTCATCTTTGTGAGTCTAGACAGCATTGTGCTGATTGCAATGCTTTCTCTGGTGACTTATATATCACAGATTATACCAATGTGGTGATCTGTCCAGTGCAATATTTTTTCACCGGAATGTACAGGGATTGTGAATGATTGCAATCCAGCCGGAGGAATAATCTCTACAGCTATTCTGTACTAATGAATTCATTGGAGTTATACTCATTCGACGATTCAAAACCCATGTCATTTGTAGTAATGGCAACTCACATGGATATATAGGGTTTTTATCAGAATGCTTTTATGTGATGTCAACATTTATGAACAATTCACTTGCATCTCAGGACAAAAGAGTTACGCTTGGAAGGTTTTACATGGTGGTCACCAACAGTTATCAGCTGTTATTCGGGTGCCAAATTCTGCCTTCTACACTGGGACTATATCAACCAGTCTTACAGCGATGCACTTGTCCTTCCCACTCTTATGTACGGCTATAGTGCCAAAGTGCATCAGGTGGGATATATATATATATATACATTATATAACTATCATCTTCTGATCCAGGAAATGCAATTAAGCATGGTATCAGGTTATATGTTATGTATATAGTTCAGCATTCCAAACTTACTCGAGAATGTAAATGCTGAGCAAGAGTCAATTTATAGTCATTGGAATATAGTTTCCCATCCGAATTTACACTTTATTAGTGATGGTGGATTCAACGTTGTACAGATTTCAACGTTATTTGTGGATGCAGTGATTTTATCAAAAGCAATCCATCAGAAATCACCAGATCGGAATATGAAATGGATATGTGTGAATCCTATCCACCTTCTTCCCCCCTCAAGGAAGTGTGTGATACAGTGGCAGTTGTCAATTGCCAATACCTCATTCAGCATACATTCCTTATAGGAATCAGCTGTTACAGTTTTAGGGCTGCAACCCCTTCAGTCCTTGGGTTGTAGCCCTGCAGTTTTTGGGTTGTTGCCCTACAGTTTTAGGGTTGTTGCCCATAGTATTACCATGTCTATGATGATTTAGCATGATATAATAATGCCAAAAAACGAAGTTTTACGAAATAAAACTGGCATTTTAGAGCATATATAGTTACAGTGACCCTGTTACTCAATACAGTATTTAGGGTGTTACTTGATATCAGTAACCCTAATACAGGTAAAAAATAAGCAGTATAACGTTTTTGCAAAGATTTTTAAGCAAAACTGCATTTAATACCCTCATAAACGTAAAGTGTTTTTTAGGAGGTACGTTACACCCCTGTTACACACATTTAATTTTAGGGTTGTTACAGGGCGTTACACATGCTGCATAAATCAAGGATTGTTATTTGATATATAAATATTCATTTTAGCAAAAAAATCAATCCGAAATTTCCAAAATGTTGTTTTACGTATTTAACGTAGAGCATTTTGAGCGATTTATTGCCATAGCAATAGCGTTACCCATATATATTCAACACCTAATATTTTAGGGTGTCACACTGATATGACATGTGTCATTATGATTTTCTGATACCTTAATAGGTATAAAATCATAATCTTACATAAAATGGGCACACATTTTTCATTTTGAAATTAAACGTGGAGCTTTTTCACCTATTTTATAGCTTTTTTCAGCTGTCTGAAATATTGCTGTGATGACATATTTCAGTGTAAATGTGAAATGTAAGTACAGAATCATTACAAGGAACTTCACTTTTGCATATGACATTTTTTCATAGCAAATAAGTGAGTTGTGCTGTATATCAACATTTACAGTTGACAGCATTCTGAGTTTTACTGATTTAAACCCATGCACAACAAATGTACTTTTCTGGTTATGTATATATTAATTAACTTAAGTGGAAACAGCCACTTTAGTGATATTTCTCAACCTATGATTTGTTTGAGCATAGGTCTGTGCTCTTAAGATTTATCAAAGTGATATATCTCATTTGGAACAAATCTGGACTTTGCTGGATACAATCACGGCAACTTCACACAACACATTTATGTGTGTGTGAATGTCCTTTACACTATTGTCAGAAATCATGTGAAAACTGATCTGTATGTTACATGCAAATTGAGCTGATCAATTCTGAATCAACTATCATAATGCAATGTACTTGTTGTAGTTGCTCCAGCTGATATGTGAGACGAGTGGACAATGCTCAGCAGTGACCAGCTGCTTATTTGAGCATTGTATAATGCCTTCGGGTCTGGAGATATTCTCCATCCAGCCCTTCAGCATGGTTTCTTATCCTGTTCCCTTATGTATCGCCATCACTGACACTTCCACGCACATGTGTTTGGAAGTGGGATCCATATTATCATACATAATATAGTTAATTTATTCACTTTGAGTCAGTGAATCTTAACATGTATGATGAATGCTTGGTGATGTGCAGTGTATGGTACTACTGATTAGTACCTAGTGTGTGTGTTCACTTTTATACACTTACAAGAAGATAAGTTCTGGATATTTCAACATTCCCAAACAGTTTATCATGCAGGATGATAATCAGCATACCATGTACTGAATGAATCTAGCATGATATATATCAGGTTAGGGGTTGTTGTAGTCCTGAGATCATCTCATTCACAATAATGTGTTGCTGGTTTATTTCACATATAGTTCCGGTGAGCAATCCTTTCAGTGATCCACAATAGAACGATATGTGGTCCGAAGAGTATCTCGACTCCACCGGATCATAACGAGCTAATTATTGTGTTGAGATCATTGAATAGGCACCTTACACTATATGGGTTCGAATATAGTTAACATGCACAGCAAGTATGCTTATGTGCATGTCTGATGCATTGTAATATAATGTCACATATTCCAGCTGCTAACGTGATCAAGCTGGTTTATACATAACATCTGCTAACGTGATGCATACACAACTTACAATATTGCAGTCACTCAGTATAGAATGTATACATGGTGTAATGCTGCATGTTGGTGCGTGCTGCATGCTGGTGTGTGCTGCATATACTCATGTGCTGCATGTTGGTATATAATGCAATCATTGCAAACTCGGTATATACATCTTTTGCACACTATATTGCAATAAGCATACAAATGCTAACGGTTTGAAATATTTCTGCAGTCATCAATATGTGGTGTAAAATGCTGCAGTATAGTAATCATGTGTCCGTCATGCATCCATCCAAAATATCCCTGCGAGTATACAATTATTCTGCAAAGGATATTGACGCGCGCAACATGGCATATGTACGGATGGCGGACACTGTAGACAAATGAATGTCTCGCTGCATGTAGATACATCAGGAATCATGCGCCCTAAAATCGTGCGTTTATTGCATCCGATGAAATCATGACAGGTGCACATCGCGCTGACGAGCTAAAAATCATCGTACGAGCTGATTATTGTATACGATTCAAGCAGATCATTTGCGAAAATCGATGTTGCCAATTATTTCACAAAGTATCTCATTGTCGCCGGTGTATTGTCGCATAAATGAATGCGATCGCGCTGTTTAACAAAATTTCGTACGTCCATTCGCAGCTGATGCGAATCATACGTACTGACGGTCATTTTTCACTAGCGCATCTGCATCTCGCATACCGTGACAATCCTGCGAATTTTGACATCATATGTATACGATCCGTATACTGTGCGCACACCTTGTCACTTATAGTATTAAGACGATTTCTCTGCGAATGCTGTCAGCTGCGGATATGTTCGCGATGATCAATCCTCGCGCAATCCGTATGCTGTCGATATTCGAGCGTATTTATTATTCGGTTTGCAGATATTCAGTATAACTGCGAGCGCTGTTGCTTGTATGCGCGAACCTGCAACCTGCGAACAATGTGATATATACAATATCTAACGCTGCACTCACTTGAGTTCTCGTGTTCGTGCCTTGACGAGTTTAGAATACCATTGTTACGGCTAAACATACAAGCGCCGCGATATATTATCAATATACAAAAGTAACACTGCAAAGTTGAACAGCAATGCAAGTGTACGTATGAGCGGAATTTTGTGAGTGCAGTCTCCGTAGAAGATCTGCTGAAGCACAACGCTTCCTCACTTTTATACCTACGTCACCCATCATCTTAGATGGTACCGCCATTGGGTTGTGAACCCGAGACGTAGGTTGAACGACCAGCATGGTAGTAACGACTAGTTCGTTCATGCTGCACATGCGAGTTCTGCGCATGCTGAAAGCTAAAGATGGTTCTTGGTTTGTTTCCAAGATGTATCTTTGCTTTGCCATCTTCGAGTTCAATCATACGAACTCTCGATGACAGGGATGCCTGATGATATGACATAATCATCTGGCGACATGTACAGTCATCGTCGACCGTACTGACGACTGTCATAAATGTATGACGCGACTCGACCTGTACAGTCATGATCGACCATACTGTCGACTGTCATAATAATATATGACATGACCGACTGTCATAAAAATATATGACATGACATGACATGACATGGTATGACATGTATGACAGGTATGACACGTATGACATGTATGACACATATGTCATCGGTCATAACCCTGACACAATACTGGGAAATGTCGCATGTTTGATACCATGCCATCAGGAATGAGATGGGGGGAGCGGGCAATGTTTTCATTTGAAAATCACCTACATGCCCAGCACGTTCCATGCATAATGTGTCAAGGGTTGGCGAGGAGCCGCCGTTGCGTACGGTGGCGCCCAAAGTTGAGGACGGAAACAACAGCCCGCAGTGCCTGAAAATGTCGCATGTTTGGTGCCACGCGATCGGGAGTGGGATAGGAGGGAGGGTGATATATCTATTTGGAAACCACCTACATGCTCAGTACAGTCCATCCATGATGTGCCGAGGGTCGGCGGGGAGCCACCGTTGCGTACGATGGCGACCAAAGTTGGGGTTGAGGCCCGAAACAACGCACAATACTGGGAAATGTCGCATGTTTGATACCATGCCATCAGGAATGAGATGGGGGGAGCGGGCAATGTTTTCATTTGAAAATCACCTACATGCCCAGCACGCTCCATGCATAATGTGTCAAGGGTTGGCGAGGAGCCGCCGTTGCGTACGGTGGCGCCCAAAGTTGAGGACGGAAACAACAACCCACAATGCCCGAAAATGTCGCATGTTTGGTGCCACGCGATCGGGAGTGGGATAGGAGGGAGGGTGATATATCTATTTGGAAATCACCTACATGCTCAGTACAGTCCATCCATGATGTGCCGAGGGTCGGCGGGGAGCCACCGTTGCGTACGATGGCGACCAAAGTTGGGGTTGAGGCCTGAAACAACGCACAATACCGGGAAATGTCGCATGTTTGATACCACGCCATCAGGAATGAGATGGGGGGAGCGGGCAATGTTTTCATTTGAAAATCACCTACATGCCCAGCACGTCCCATGCATAATGTGTC
>LGRX02016094.1:0-14047 GCA_001247695.2 Cymbomonas tetramitiformis
TGTCATCTTCAGCATCATGTCCGTGAGGTCCATGGGGGCAATGGTACTCGGGTCTCGTATTTTCATGGCATCACCAACATGAGTTGCATTTAACCACCCCTTTTCCGAGAGAAGTGATTCCGTAGCCATTATATTTTCATCTACGGCATTATCTACGGTGCCTGCTCCACCGCTTAACATCTGATCAGGTTCAGGCATATTATGTTGTTTGGTGACGTTATTCTTTTTTCGGTGAATTTTATGTTTCGTTATTCTTAGAGGTGATTTCATTTTAGATTTCTTTGTATTTTGGGTCCGTGTCCTCTCCCAAAGCCATGCCATTTTGGGGTTTTGAATCATGTATTTCAAGGCGCTCTTGCTTATCCTTTTGCAGGCCTTAGGTCTCTTGTGGGCTAGGTGTATTATGACTCTAGGCCCCGGGAAATATTGTTTAGGGTACAACTTCATTTTGCTAAGTCCCGTCATTAGGTGGAAGAGCATAATAAAAGTCCCATGAGAGGTTGCTTGCAGTTCCGCTTGTGTTTTGATATAGTTTATCTCACATCTCAAAAAATGCCGCATTATGTAATATGTCATAATCATGCTGCCGCTTATGTCTTTGTCAGTTTTCATCTCCATATAACAGCATTTAAATTAGCCTTATGCCGCATCGTGTTTATTGGACTCAGAGTTTGTTTATCCGAAGAGCGCTTCAATATTTTATCCGTCCTTATAAGGTTTGCTGCTTTCCGTTCTGAGATGTTTGAGGGCCGTGATAAGTTGACCATAAATGAAAATTTATTTTGGTGCCTTATAGTTATTTGATACATATATTGTGTTAAATTAACAGCCCGTATTTTGAGGTTAAATGCATTCCATTTCAAGTTATTTGGAGACCGAGATAAGTTTACCAGAAACCGCTTAAGGTTATTAGCAGACCTCATCGGGTCGTCTATGAGTTTGTTTAAGTTTTCTGCAGGCCATATCAGTTTAAATGTGAGCCGTATTAATTTACCTGCAAACTGTATTAAGTTATCTATATGCGGTTTGAAGGTAGCGGTAAACTGTATAAAGTTATTTGCAAGCCGTATAAAGTTATCTACGGGCCATATTGAGTTTTTAGTGAACCGCGTTAAGTTATCTCCGTCCCATAATAAGTTTATTGTTGCTTGTATTAAGAGGACCGCGTGCCACTTAAAGTTTATTAAGTGTTGTGTGAAATTATCTGCATACCGTGTTAAATTTTCTGCAAACCGTAACGTGTCTACTGTAGCCCATATCAAGTTATCTGCGTGCCGCTTTGGGCTTTCTGCGGTCCAAACAGACTGCCGTATCAAAGTTTCATACATGTGTGTTAAGTTTACATGAAAGTGTGTCAAGTTATCAGTCTGGCATATGTTATCAGACTGCCGTGTTAAGTTAACACATATGTGTGTTAAGTTGCCATATTGTTGCCTTAAGTTTACAGCCTGCCGCGTTCGGTTTGAGGACTGTTTTCTTAAGCTATCAGAGGTGTATATTATGCTAACAGACTGTATTGTCACACTACCAAACCAACACTTATTAGTGGCATAGAAACTAGTTAAGTTACTAACATTTTTAGTGACTTCTATGTATCTGTTTGAAAGGTTTACCGTACTGTTTGTTTTCCGACCTAACAGGTGTTTAACTATATTTGTGACCTTATTATTAAGCTGGTTAGTACTGCCCTCCGCAGTGAGTGTACACACAGTATGTCTCACCAGACTGGTGGGTGTGCTAGCAGTTGACTTGTGAATTTTCACAGACAGGGTGAGAAAGTTGGAGATCAAATTGAGCAGGGCAAAAAATAAACTGACACTACTGGCTTGTTTAAGTCGATTGTAAACAGAGGCAGCACAATTTTGAGTTGGAAGAGAAATGCAGGTGTGTGCTGGAGAATTAGCATAAGGTGGAACTGTGTGAACAGCTCTGAGATGCCGTGTGAATGTTTTACTTCTATCACTCATACTTAGAGTGTGGTGCTGTGTAACACGATGAGCACTATCAGGCAAGCTCTGAAATTAACAATTGAAAGCCGATCAATGTCTGGTGGTGCCAGGGAGAGTACAACCTAGATGTCAGCTTTTCAACACAATGGCAGGCCGAGATCTTTCGGAGAGGAGGGGCAGAAGAATTAAGCCTCAAAGTCCATATCTTCCAATGCTTTAAACCTGTTTTGCAACTCAGCTCCTTCTTGCTGAGCAATTTGAGTGCTCCCAAGATTTTCTTGGCAACGTCGCTTGCCCCAGCAACCAAAACAACTTGCTCGCCGTCTCTCGTCGCCACATAGGAGAGATCACAGCAGTGCTGCATACAAATTTTCCGGTGCGTTAGTAATGCTATTTTATTAGGGTGTCTGCGGGAAAATGCAAGTGTCGCAACGTTGTTATTGTCAGCTTTTGTCAAAGCTTTGCGATGTTCCTTTCCGCGAAAACAATGCTCACGTGAAATTTCAGGTGCTACCATAATTTTCCGGTGCTTTAGCGGTGTTATTTCGCTGGAATGTCTGCGAAAAAATGGAAGTGTTAAAACGTTTTGGCAGTCAGCTTTTGTCAGGGTTTCGCGATGCTTCTTTCCACAGCAGCAATGGGCGCGTGAAATTTCAGGTGCTACCATAATTTTCCGGTGCTTTAGCGATGTTATTTCGCTGGAATGTCTGCGAAAAAATGGAAGCTGAGAAGCGTATAATGACGCGACACCTGAAAGAATCAAACGCGCTTTTGCGTTGCTGTCGGCAATGCTCGTTCGCAAAACGTTTTCTGGTGTAATTGACTGTTGAATTGTTCCCCCAACCCACATATCAGCGCAAAAGAGAATGGGCACATAATCCCTTCGCCCTTTAGGGCGAACGTTTAAAGTGGTGAAGGACGCAATGGCAAGCGCAACACAGATGGGCTGAAGATCTCTAGCAATTTCAGTTGTTAAGTCAGCGTAATTTTGTTGTTCAGTAATCGTTAAGTTTTTTCTCCCCTAAAGGGGCTTCCAGTGGCTCTTAGCGCCAACTGGGATTCGTTAGTAAAAAGGTAGCGCACTCACTCTCTCTGCTAAAACGCAGAGAGCGAGCAAGGCGCATATCAAACTGTAGAGAAATTACAACAGGAGAAACTAATAAAACAAGGAGAAGAAACATAAATATCCACTTACCATTTTTTCAAGAAGAAAAATGGAAGCGGAAAATTATTTGGAGAGGGTGGGCGCTGAAGTCGTCGTCGATTTCTTGATGATTGTCGTTGTCGGTGTCCTGCATCATTATAGAAAGCGCTAGTCAGTTGCTTCGCTTTCCCTAGTGTGTTGTAGACCCGCTGAATCGCGAGTCCACAGCTCACCAGGGTCAGCTCTGCCTGTGTTTTGACTTTTTCAATCGCGTAGTCCTCGTGCACCTGTTTGTAGGTGACGGGACACGTGCGACGAAGGAACAGACGCACCGCATCTTCCCTCGAGATGTCGAGGCTAGAGTGCTGCCCCAAGTCAGTCGCAGCGTTACTGACAGCGTCAGTGAACGCTTTGATGAACTGCTTGGGGTTCACACCTGCCGGGACCTCTACTGTGGGTGTGAAGATGAAGTCTGTCTTGTCGAAGTCCTCAAGATCAGGCATTACGTCCCTGACTAAGGCAGTTAGGATAACTTTGCCGTCGTCAGGGAAGTAACGGTGAGCTTCCCGCACTGAAGCGAGCGCTGGCCCGCCACAGAGATACTCCAATAACTCCTTTAGGAGTTTGTTTGGAGTTGGCATCACTGTGGCGGTCGCGTCGGACAGCCGGAAAGCATGTGCGTAGAGGGGGTTAAACCGCGTGAGGCGCGAGGTTAGCTCCTCAACGAGGGAGTCAAGTAGTGAACGAGCATTCGACTCGTCACCACAAAACCTCCACTCGTCAATGGCATCCCCCTTGCCACACAGCTTCGATTTAATTCCCCTCACAATTGCTTCAATCTTCTGGTGGTCATCCAGAAAAGCTGCGGACTCTAAATCAAACTTCTTTTCAGCCGCTGATTGTTGAGACAGTGCAGCCACTGGTGTGGCCACCAGTTGATCGAATTGTAATTGCCTCTTTGAGGCACCAGCGGGATGCGCTCTTAATCTCGCTGGAGCCATCAATTGGTACGGTGTAGAGGCCATGTTGAAATTTACAGTCGCGGTGATCGAACGTTAGTCTAGAAAATCCAAGAATTCAAAATGTTCGGTGATCAAGGTTCTAAAAATTGTACTAAAAAGATCTCAGCACGAGAAAACAAATTTACACTTGAACAATCTATAAAAAATAAGGGCAGGGGCTCAAAATGCGGGGTCGAAGGTTCAGATTTTACAGCCGCGGAATAGGGTAGGGTAAGAGAGGGTGGCGATCGTGTCGTGAGGCTTGATGTTGACGCGCGTTCTGCTTCGGAGACTGCGGCTAGCTAGACCGGTCCATCTGAGTCCTAGGCAATTGTGCTCACGAACGGAAAATCATTCTCTCTCTCACTCTACCCCCTTCCGTGACTAGTGCGTTTAGAACCTCATGCCCCGATCTCAGCCCCAAGCCCCTATAAGTGCTTTAGCCAGCCATAATTGGCGGTTTTAACAAACCACCTTAGGCCGGTGGTGGGCGCAAACCTGTGAGAACAAACACACAATGAAGCACTACAAGTCAAGGTGCAACGCTCGCATATGTCAACCGTGAAACTGTGAAGCTATACACAAGATAATACGATGTGTTATAGCTTCCGCTGAAAGAATGTGATGACAGCCCCTAAGGTGTCAGATGTGGAAATGACAGATGCTATGAACTGTCTGACTACCGAAGTCGATATCGGAGATGGCGCTGATGACAGTGAAGAAGTCATAGTAGTCGAACCATATCGGTGATGACACAGATGATGATGACACTGTCGGCGTGCCAAATCCAGCAGGACATGACATCGATATACCCACACTCTGGGAAAGTTGTATACGTACGTGTGCGTGTGCGTCAAGCACGCCATCGACATATGCACGTTGGACGCATGGTACTCTTACCAAAAATCGAACTATCTATTTTTTGAAAAGCGGGCCTACGGGCAAACGGCGAGTGATGGAACCTAGTAGGGCCCCAAAATCGGGTTCAAAAACATTTTTCTTCAAAAAAATGCCGAAAATTCCATGCGCGACCCGCGCGTGTGCGTGTGCGCTGTGCGGCGTGGATAGATGGGCGTGCGTGTGACATTTGTTCACGCCAATTTGTGGGTATAATTATTATTGTTGTACTCACGTCAGGGTTGGATCCAACAACTACAAGCGAAGGTGTCACACGTACAGTAGCAACAAAAATTTCGGCTGAATTAGACTAATAAGTCGTGTACAGGGCTCTAGCTCTCGTCTGTGATCGTACAAGCGGCGAAGGCAATGTTCGAACGCCGTTGTGCTTGTCGTTGTGCGGTGTGGTTGTATTTTTGTAGAAGGGGAGAATATCTACATACAGTATGGAGTATCTGATTATTCCGAACCATCTCGTGTTCGTGCACCCACGAGCAATTCGAAAGAGATCTAATTTGTTGTGATTAGGCATGTGCTACTCGTACATGCTCGAAAAGGGTATGGAGCGCTGTAGGGAGACCATTTCAGTCGGTTAGCACGTTTCACCACGTATCCAGACGGGTTAGAGATACTAGCTCGGTCAGTTGGTCACACGTCGATCGATCTTTTCCTGATTCCGGTCGTTATAGAGTAAAAAAAGTTGCTACAGCGGACCGATATTTAAAAGGATGCTGGCGCGCGCTGCGGAAGAGCGCCATCGAGCCTATTTTCTGCCTTTTCAGGCCTTCTTTGGACGCCTGTTGTTTAAGCGGTTGGCTTTTGGCGTGGCACTTCTGCTTCTCTACGAGGTATTCGCTTGTTTCAATCTTATCAGAAGCGCTTCGTATTTATGACTGTGACATGCCATCGTATTGAGCGAAATAGATGTATCCAGCTATCAACCATCGGCCTTCGACTTGATAGATTCGTCTCTCTTCATAGGGTTCGTATCCTCTTAATAGGTTTCGCTCGGCCATATGCTTAAGTGCACTTTTGTAAGAGTTCGCTCGGCAATACCTGCAGACGTCCTTTTTGCAGACTGAATGTTGCCTATGCTGCCTTGTCATCACCTTACAGTTGCGACGTGCGTACATGCGGGTGGTTCCCGAAGTGTCGCATGGTGCCTGTTACAGTTTTCTTCTGCGTTCTCATGATGTCAAATTCTTCCTTCTTTTGCTTTAAAGACTTTCCATTTAACCCTTACATCACGTTTCTTCATCTTCAAATCGTTATTGGGGGAATCGTTCAGGTCACCTTGGCAGACGAGCTCTGTTATTTGATTCGTTCTGGAGCTGGATATACTACGGTAAGTGCCCATGCTTTGTTTCATCGCTCTCTCCTTCCTTCAACTTCTCTTCGGCTGTTGAGCAACGGGTAACCATGTTGCACGAGTATACTAGAGATATTTGTATATATTTTTTCGATGAGATGTGCTCGGGAATCACTCTGAGCTGAACAAGTTTCAGCAGGACACCTATTCAGCGGCGCAATCGGAGTTTTTGCACGAGTTTCAGGAGGATATCTACATAGCGGTACCATCGGAGTTGCTGAGCGTGTTTCTTGAGGATACTTATTAAGCGGCGCTATGGGAGTTGTCGCACGAGTTTCAGGAGTTTACCCAGTCAACAGCACCACCGGAGTTGTCACACGATTTTCAGGAGGATACCTACTCAGCGGCGCCATGGGAGTCGTCGCACGAGTTTCAGGAAAATACCTACTCAGCGGCGCCATGGGAGTTGTCGCACGAGTTTCAGGAGGATACCTACTCAGCGGCGCCATGGGAGTTGTCACACGAGCTTAAGGGGGATACCTACTCCGCAGTACCATCGGAGTTCTTTTACGGTTTCTTAGACTTAGGGACTGCTGCGTCAATAAAGCTTTTGTCTTGGCTTGACTGCTTCTGGTTCCCAAGGCAGGGTGGCTCATAGATCATCGTGTGCGGTTGCATGCAGGAAAATCTGCTGACTCCCGTTGCCAAGTTCCCGACCTCTCATCCTAAGGCGAGACTTTCAATTCTTACACATCCATTTTCGCTTGCCCAGGCCTCAGATGCTTGAGGGCTTCCAACCTCCCCTGTTCTTCGCGCAGCACCGCTCTCCCCGAGCTTCTCACACTAGGCTGATCTCACCCACTCTTTAGTACAGCATATTCCTCTGTAAAAGCATCTATCCAGCTAGTGGAGGTCTATGTCGTAATCCGTCCTTCTGACAAGGTTACCATGTGCTCTCGTCCTCGAGGCAGGGTATTCATACATCATACTTTCAGGCCTTTCATCTTATGTTACAGTGACTCGTTTGATGTAGAAGCCCGAGGTCACAAGTTCGACAGTGTTCATGCCTCTGACGATAATCCATGTAAGGTGCAGAGAACGACGTAGGTTTGTGCCCGGTTCTTTGTTTTGGAACGCTGCGCAGGCCACAGGAACCTGCGGGAGCGAAGAAACGATCCCACAATACACAAGTTTCCCCAAAGGAGCGTACGATGGCTGCACTAGGACCCGCGGCTCCGAAGCTTACTATGCTTATGACTTTAATGATGGGACTTCTGCCAACACCGGATACGAGGTGCGGGGTACATTAAGGGCACTTGTGCTCGCACTCCTGCCAGCAGTGAATAGGAGCGTAAGTGTGGCGGCACTCTTGCCAGCACTGAATAGGAGCGTAAGTGTGGCGGCACTCCTGCCAGCAGTGAATAGGAGGCGTAAGTGTGGCGGCGCTCCTGCCAGCAGTGAATAGGAGGCGTAAGTGTGGCGGCACTCCTGCCAGCAGTAAATAGGAGGCGTAAGTGTGGCCACGTTATGGGGTGCTGACATCTCGTTGTTAACGGGGACAGCCACTGGAATGATTTGGATGATGGGATGTGGCTGTCCCTGTGGTACCCTTCTGACGGGTACTGCCTCTTTGAGGGCGTCGGGGATTCGTCTGCGGCTGGCTCTATTTATGTCCAGTGCCTTGGGGCTTTTTCACCTGCCGGGGGACTGGTGGTTGACAGCCACTTTATGGGGTACTGGCGGATCGCTGTGAACGGGGACGGCCACTGGAATGATTTGGATGATGGGATGTGGCTGTCCCTGTGGTACCCTTCTGGCGGGTACTGCCTCTTTGAGGGCGTCGGGGATTCGTCTGCGGCTGGCTCTATTTATGTCCAGTGCCTTGGGGCTTTTTCACCTGCCGGGGGACTGGTGATCGACACCCACTTTATGGGGTACTGGCGGATCGCTGTGAACGGGGACGGCCACTGGAATGATTTGGATGATGGGATGTGGCTGTCCCTGTGGTACCCTTCTGATGGGTACTGCCTCTTTGAGTGCGTCAGGGATTCGTCTACGGCTCGCTTTTTGGGAGTGTCTTGGATTCGTCTGACGCTAGCTCCCTCTCCGTGTACAGTGCTCATGGTTATTACACATGCCGGGGGACTTGTGTTCTTTGACCTTGATATGAAGTACTGGCGGATCGCTGTGAACGGGGACGGCCGCCGGGTGGAAGTGGGTTTTGGGAGGCGGTTATCCCTGTGGTGCCATTCTGGCGGGCACTGCCTCTTGGAGAGCTCGGTAGATTCGTCTGTCGTGCTGCGAGGAGAGGCAGAAGGTGGTGATGTACACCTTCTGTGTTTTCTCTTGAATTTTGTGGGGAGCACTTAGGTGCCCGCATGTTTCCTTTTTTTGACATGGGGTGTCCATGCTGTGTGGTGTGACTGCATTCATGACATAACCATGGACCAACAGGTCCCATCCATCGACTGGGAGCCACTGGGGGGCATGCCAGCAGGGTCCGCTTACTCCGTAACCCAGAGACCAACAGTTGTTTGGCGACGATCGGTCACATCGTATCATCTTTCCATGCTGCTTTGCATTTGGGTTGGGAATATGTATGCGTTTGTGGTATCTTGTCACGGCCCCGCCCTGCTCTTGATTTGCTTTTCACATCCACTGGGATGATGATGGGCTGGCTTTTGTTGGCCGATCTCATGGCGTTCAGTGTGGCGGCACTCCTGCCAGCAGTGAATAGGAGGCGTAAGTGCGGCGGCACTCCTGCCAGCAGTGGATAGGAGGCGTAAGTGTCGTGGCCTCCTGCCAGCAGTGAATGGAGCGTAAGTGTGGCGCCTCCTGCCAGCAGTGAATAGGAGGCGTAAGTGTGGCGGCACTTTTGCCAGCAGTGAATAGGAGGCGTAAGTGTGGCGGCACTCCTGCCAGCACTGAATGTGAGCCGTAGGTGTGGCGGCACTCTTGCCAGCAGTGAATAAGAGGTGTAAGTGTGCCGGCACTCCTGCCGGCAGTGATTATGAGATGCACACGTTCTATGGGAGAGGTACTCTGCGTCTAAGCAAGGATTCACACGTGCCACAGTTGTTTTTACCACAGTCTTGGGCGGTTTATCTGAATCGCGAATTTTGAAATTTGGAAGGGTCCCTAAAAGGTAGCTACGAGTTTTGCCCATCCGAGGGACATCGTTTCTTCTCACCTTGGTACCGCCCCCTCCCGCACCTCAGGAAAAGGATACCCTGCTTCTCTATTTCCTCGTTGAAACAGAGACAAACTCCGAAGATGAGGTTTATTTCGTATTGGTGGCCGACTCCAAAGAGAGCGCCGGTGATACTGATGGGTACGCTGCTGCTCTCCTTCGCAAATCCTTCCTTGCAGCTCTGTGCTACCGTCGTAATGAGCCCTATGCTACCGTCGTAATGAGCCCTATGCTACCGTCATAATGAGCCCTATGCTACCCTATGCTCGTACCGTCGTAATGGGCTCCTGTGGCTACTACCGTCGTAATGAGCCCTATGCTACCGTCGTAATGAGCCGTGTGTGCTCCGTCGTAATGAGCCCTGTGCTACCGTCATAATGAGCCCTATGCTATCGTCGTAATGAGCCCTATGCTACCGTCGTAAGTTAGGATTGCGGTGACTTTGGGTTATGACTGCAGCGATTTAGGGGTTATGTCCACAACACTCAGGGTTAGGACTGCAGATACTTAGGGTTAGGGCTGCGGATACTTAGGGTTAGGGCTGAAACGATCAAGGGTTTATGGCCTTAGCGACTTAAGGTTGTGGCTTTAGCAACTTAGGGTTATGACTGCAGCTTTGGTTCGGGGTTTGGTATGCGTTGGCAAATGATTGCAGGATCTTAGGGTTATGACTGCATCGACTTAGGGGTATGACTGCATCGACTTCACAGGGGTATGACTGCATCGACTTAGGGTTATGATTGCAGCGACTCAAGGTTGTAACTGAACCTTTGGTACGGGGTCTGGTATGATTTGGCCTATGCCTACAGCGGACAAGTTACACTAGAAATCGATGTGACGCCAGTATCTGCGGCGGCAAATGTCGGCCTGGCATCTGCAGACGATTCTTGCGCAGGCTGCGGGTGCGTGGATGCATTATCTTTGGGTGGATCCACTTGGACAGATAGCGAGAACTACGCGTGCTCGTCATATGATACGGAAGATTGGTGTGATCTAAGTGAAAGCGATAGACAGGGTAGCGGTTGGAGATGGTATTGGGGGGATATGGACAACTATAAGGACTCATACGGCACAGACGCAACTGGAGCCTGCTGTGCCTGTGGAGGCGGTGATGTCAGCACATGGCCAGCCACAACCTGGGATGCTTGTGCTGGGTATTCGCACACAACCTATGAAGACTGCTATGCTTTCGACCCCTCTTTGGGCAAAGGCACTTTTGCATGGAAGTATCCAAGTTGTTGTACAGACGGCATGTCTCTTGTAAGTGCAGCCCTCGCTCAAATGATTGTTGCCGATTGGCGCCTGCGCTTCACGGGTTTTTCGTAATTCCCTCTTGGCATCTAGCGAGTCGCTCCACCCTGCCTTGTCCCACAAGACCGAGCTGGCGCTGTGGCAGCGTGTGCATGGACCGCCTATGCTTGCCCAATAGCTGAAAGCGCTCTTTTATTCGGAGCGCTTTCAGATAATAGGACGATTGCTTCTTAACAAAGTTCAGCGCTTCGGCGCCTCTTGTACATCGGTGTTGTAACTCGTACTGGCATGTGTCATGCTGTGTCTCCTGACACGGATTCTGCCCTCTACAAACTGCTAAAATACCATCACATTCCAATTTAGACAAGGTACCCGAAGCTCATCCCAGTGCTTGCCTACGCGGTGCATAGCCCGAACAGACCAGGCGATAGCTAGACTCCGTTGACTCGCTGCAGAACCTCGAGCAGCTTTCATCGAAGCTGCTCGAGGAAGATCCGACAGTGCCCGGGTGGAGCACACATTCTTCCACTGGTGTTGTATGTCCTAAAAGTGTTTTATGGGTGTGGGGAAACAGGGGCCTCTTCCGATCGATGAATTCTGTTTTACGATACATATTGAGACAACGACCGGCTTAAGCAAGGTCAAGCTCGGTTCTTGGGTTGAGTCTTCAAACACGATCAATAAGATCGAAGTTGGGATTGATGATGTGAGGACAAATGGACTGCAGGTGGCCACTTTGCTCTGCTGTCCCCCTGTTGTGCGCCATCCCTCGATTTGACAAACTACATCACCGAGCCATCAGCGCTCCCCAACTGGAATCCAAGGTTTACCTTGACCCTGCAACAAAGATCTGTCTATCCCCAAAGCTCTCGGAAGCCTCGAATACCGCCTCACGGTGCACTGAATTGAGGCATTCCTGGCATCTGCCTTGACACAGATCCACTCCGGGTGCTAGTGTGGGGCTGCCTGAACAGTGTGGACCCCCAGATCCGCCCCTCCTTTGCGCGCCCTGTCTGAGCCGCACCCCACCATGCTTGCCATCCTGTTGCCATCCACAAAACCGGCCTTAGAAACATTTCGTGCTACTTGCAAATGACTTTTGCCACGAGCTTCCGGCAAATCTTCCGGACACAATGGGGCGGACGTTGACGCCAAGGTCGTCCTTCAGCAATGCCACCAACTGCGCGCCCGCAAGCCACTCGCGCGCCTCCTCTGGGGCACGGCCTGCCGCAAGATGGTTGCACATCTCCAAGAGCCTTGCCCGCCACAGAAGTGGACTGTCCACAAATGCTCCCAGCGCCACTGGGAGCTGCCTGGTCCCGAGGCCCGGGGCATGTTACGCATGCCATCATCAAACGCCTTCCCATCCACTTCAAGCGCCTGCTTCTGAAGCCCCAACGGCGCTCTCTCCCAACATCCTGCCTCCTTTCCGTTCTGCTGTGGCCGGATGTAACTACTCCAGCTTCCACAGCGTCTCCTTTGTCGCCAGAGTCAGCTTGGCCAATTTCAACCTGTTTGACACCTTTCCCACCTGCCCTGCCTTCACCCACCTGCCCTGCCTTCACCCACCTGCCCTGCCTTCACCCACCGTGCCCTGCCTTCAGAGCCCCATCTCAGAGCAACCGTTTGCGCCGACTCTACCATCACTGGTTGATCTTCCGGCACCTCCGCAAGTAATTTCTCCCGCTGTGTGTGGGTGGCTCATCCTTGGACCGCCTGCTTTGGCGCCACGTGGCCACAGAAGATCGGCTGCACTATGTACCCCCACCGGGGATCAAAGGATTCAGCACACACTTCGGGACACTCATCTGGATAGGGATTAGTGTGTTTGGCTTATCCTTGGACCGATTACTTTGACTTCAGATAGCCACAGAAGACTGCACAATTTATCCAAACCAGGGGTGTCTGTATGGCGTATCCTTGGATTGATTTCTTTGGCGACCAATGATGATAAGCACACACACACACACGCACGCATAGTGCAGTCTGCTGTTGCTACGGGGTGCCATAGGAGTCGCAAGGATAAGCATACACACACACATATGGAGAGCATGGAGGATGTGCGGCGCGAGGCAGAGCATCTGGGCACTGTGGGGGGTCAAGGAGGGGGCACTGCCGAGGCGCGATCTGGAGGGGCGCGGGCAGGCATAGGCGGCCCCAGCCAGGCGGCGTCAAGTGTCGAGGGTATCTTGAATGCGTGGGATGACCTTTCGTCGCCGGGCCCGGAGGGTGGGGTCTGGACTCAGGAGCAGAGTGGGGCCTCGCCGGAGCAAGCAATGGCCTTGGCGGAGGGAGGGGTGGCCACCTTGATGGGGGCGAGCAGGCGGGTGGCCGGCCTTCTTGGGGGGGTTGTTGGCACGGGGGGAACTGATGAGGATGACGGGGGAGATGTGGGGAGGTCCGCGGTTGGAGTTGACACACGCCGGGCCCCTCAAAATCGGGGGCCCATCCCAGCAGCGATGACCACTTACAACAGGTTGCACGGCAGCATACGGCATCTCATCAGCTTCCGCGCCCACCGGGCGAGGTTGCTGGCCGTCTGGCCGTGCCGGAACTAACAGTGAGCAGCTGTCGGGAAGGCGACGACCGGGTGGTGAACTATCGGCCACTGGGAGGGCTTGGGACACACAGGCAACTGTGGGGATGGGGCCCCAAGTAGGAACAGTGCGGCACAACAGTTACAGCGCAAGTGTGGAGCGCATTGCTCAAGTTCGCGGCCACCTCGCAAGGCAATCAGTGCAAGGGCTTCAGTCACGGGGAGTTGGTGCTGGGGGTAGAGGGCTACAGGCGCAAGTCGGTGGTGTGTGCGCAAGTTTGGATGAGGGCAACCCAGTTTATCATTCTCGGCCCCTTGGGACAGCGCTTGGGCATTCTGGCCGTGGCGGGGGTGCGTAAGCTCTCTTGAGACCAGGCTGTAGGGGGCAGCGGGGTGATGTGGGATGTGGGCTTGGTGGTGGAGGGGTGGCTCGAGTGGCGGAGGTTAGCCGTCTCCAGAGACACAGCAGCAGTGCGCCGGCAGGACAGTCGCAGAGGGGCTCAGGTGGTCCAGTGAGGCTCAGGGAGCAGAGGGGTGGTCTTGCGCGTGGGCTTGGTGGTGGAGATATGGCTCGCGCAGCTCGGGGGGCAGGGATGAGCCGGCTTCAGGCACAAGGCGGCAGTGCGCTGGCGGTGCAGATGCAGAGGGCTCGGGTGGCTCAGCGAGGCTTAGGGGGTCCCATTCTTCACTAGTGAGCTCCGGAGAATTCGGATGAGTGTCCCGAAGTGTGTGCTGAATCCTTTGATCCCCGGCGTGGGTACATAGTGCAG